>JAWZYV010008304.1:0-7500 GCA_038373885.1 Cheiracanthium punctorium
TTTACCAATCTATTGCGAAAAATTCCACGAGCTGGGAATCGAACACACGACGGCCACATTCGTGGGTTAGTGGCTCAATGCGGCCTGGGTTTGAGGCATGCATTGAGTCGTGGGTTCGAGGCTCAATGCGGCAGTCTAAAAATTCCAGAGCTGATGCAAAATCGTTTAAAAGCAAAAAGTTTCCACGCGTTTCCAGAAGAGATTTAATCCAAAACAAAAGGCACACACGGGATCAAAGTATCATCACTTAATTAATTCTTGAATGGCAGACAAACATTAAAATTTAATGTACAATGTAAACAGTTTTACCATATTAAATGTTATTCATTTTTAGCAGAACGCATGAACATTGTTTTTTTTTTTTTTTTTTTTTTAATTTAGATTTTGATGAGTGATGTGTGGATGTATTTTTTGTCCTTAGCCGTACCCCCATTAAAATTTAATGTACATTAAAATTTAATGTGCAATGTAAACAGTTTTATCATATTAAATGTTATTCATTTTTGGAAGAACGCATGAACATTGTTGAGTTTTTTTTTTTTTTTTTTTTTTTTTTTTTTTTTTTTTTTTTTTCCACTGGAATTTAAATTTTGATGTGTGATGTGTGGGTGTATTTTTTGTCCTTAGCCGTACCCCCCCCCCCCCCCCCCCCGCCCCCCCCCAACCCCCCCCTGCCTCACTCGGCAGAAGGCAGATTCGAACGCAAGACTGCCAGTTCTCGAGCCGCATGCTCTACCGACTGTACAAGCGTGAATCAACAGAAAATCGTTCATATTCGAAGTGTACTCTTTGAAATGGAGACTAAGAAAATTTTATCGCAGACTGGTTAGCACTGCTTTTAATGAATTTTAGTTAATTTTTTTCCTTAAGCCAATTTAATAAAAAGTAAATGAAAAAAGAATGTGCGAGTGTTTTTTCTGCGCTTGGGGATGGTGGGAGACGAAACGAAGGTAACTACTGGGATGCTCGAGTTATTTTATTTTATTTCTCGGAGTTTGCAAGGCATCGATGCTCACTCTACTGACTGTGAATGGTGCCATTAATTTAAATTGTCAAAATGAATGAATTTCACATTTCCGAGGAGATGAGTGATTGATATGTATGAACGTTGTCGAGTTTCTGATGATTGTTTTCCCTGTATTAATAGGTTTTGGTTTAGTATACCCATGGCAAGGGTAAATTTTAATCTTTTGTGTTTTAAAGAATTATTCTAATAATCAAAGTAATAATCACGGGATCCAGGGGGGGGCACATGCCTGGGTATGGGAGCCCCCCCCCCCCCCCTTATGCCATGCCTCTGCGAACATCCCCCACTTCCGACTTGTTTTTTTTCCCTCCGGAGGACGGTGGTTTTCACGAGTGGCATGTGAACGCTTGCTTTTAGAATTACCTGACATTAGTGCGCCGGTGTTTTTTCTGCGCTTGGGGATTGTGCGAGACGAAAGGAAGGTAACTATACTCGTATGTTCGCGTTATTTTATTTCTCGGAGTTTGCAAGGCAGCGAAGCTCACTCTGCTGACTGTCAATGGTTCCGTGAATTTAAATTGTCGAGATGAATGAATTTCGCATTTCTGAGGGGATGAGTGATCAACACGTATGAACGTTGTCGAGTTTCTGATGATTGTTTTCCCTTTGGTTTAGTATACCCATGGCAAGGGTAAATTTTAATCTTTTGTGTTTTAACGAATTATTCTAATAATCAAAGTAGGCAGCAGCAGGGGATCCAGGGGGGGGCACATGCCTGGGTATTGGAGCCCCCCCCCTTATGCCATGCCTCTGCGAACATCCCCCACTTCCGACTTGTTTTTTTTTCCCTCCGGAGGACGGTGGTTTTCACGAGTGGCATGTGAACGCTTGCTTTTAGAATTGCCTGACATTAGTGCGCCGGTGTTTTTTCTGCGCTTGGGGATTGTGCGAGACGAAAGGAAGGTAACTATACTCGTATGTTCGCGTTATTTTATTTCTCGGAGTTTGCAAGGCAGCGAAGCTCACTCTGCTGACTGTGAACGGTTCCGTGAATTTAAATTGTCGAGATGAATGAATTTCGCATTTCTGAGGGGATGAGTGATCGACACGTATTAACGTTGTCGAGTTTCTGATGATTGTTTTCCCTTTGGTTTAGTATACCCATGGCAAGGGTAAATTTTAATCTTTTGTGTTTTAACGAATTATTCTAATAATCAAAGTAGGCAGCAGCAGGGGATCCAGGGGGGGGCACATGCCTGGGTATTGGAGCCCCCCCCCTTATGCCATGCCTCTGCAAACATCCCCCACTTCCGACTTGTTTTTTTTTCCCTCCGGAGGACGGTGGTTTTCACGAGTGGCATGTGAACGCTTGCTTTTAGAATTGCCTGACATTAGTGCGCCGGTGTTTTTTCTGCGCTTGGGGATGGTGCGAGACGAAAGGAAGGTAACTATACTCGTATGTTTGCGTTATTTTATTTCTCGGAGTTTGCAAGGCAGCGAAGCTCACTCTGCTGACTGTGAACGGTTCCGTGAATTTAAATTGTCGAGATGAATGAATTTCGCATTTCTGAGGGGATGAGTGATCGACACGTATGAACGTTGTCGAGTTTCTGATGATTGTTTTCCCTTTGGTTTAGTATACCCATGGCAAGGGTAAATTTTAATCTTTTGTGTTTTAACGAATTATTCTAATAATCAAATTAGGCAGCAGCAGGGGATCCAGGGGGGGGCACATGCCTGGGTATGGGAGCCCCCCCCTTACGCCATGCCACTGCGAACATCCCCCACTTCCGACTTGTTTTTTTTTTTCCCTCCGGAGGACGGTGGTTTTGACGAGTGGCATGTGAACGCTTGCTTTTAGAATTGCCTGACATTAGTGCGCCGGTGTTTTTTCTGCGCTTGGGGATGGTGCGAGACGAAAGGAAGGTAACTATACTCGTATGTTCGCGTTATTTTATTTCTCGGAGTTTGCAAGGCAGCGAAGCTCACTCTGCTGACTGTCAATGGTTCGGTGAATTTAAATTGTCGAGATGAATGAATTTCGCATTTCTGAGGGGATGAGTGATCGACACGTATGAACGTTGTCGAGTTTCTGATGATTGTTTTCCCTTTGGTTTAGTATACCCATGGCAAGGGTAAATTTTAATCTTTTGTGTTTAAACGAATTATTCTAGTAATCAAAGTGTGGGGGGAGCAAGCAAATATCTTTGGAAGGTATCTTGAGCTTTCGAAGGTTTTCTTTGAATAATATTTCCTTCTTTTCAATAACATTCATACTACATTTCATTATCTGCCCCGTATGCGAGAATAATTTGTATTTGTTCGTGCCATGAGTTTTGGAAGGTTTTCTTCCAGAGACATTTGCCATTTTAAAACTGTGTTTATATTGTATATTAAATTTTAATGTATGCCATCTAAGAATGCATTGTGTGATAATTCAGAAATCATTACGTGATAATGTTTTGTTTCGGTGAGTGAGTTGCGTTTTGGAAGGTTTTCTTCGAATAACATTTAATATGGCAAGCTGTTCAAATTGTATACTAAAGTTTAATGTTTGTGCGCTTCGAAACCGACAGTTCGATTGCCGCTGCAGGCCGTTCAAGAGGGTGGGAGAATTGGGGGTGGGCGAGGAAATATCTTTGGAAGGTTTTCTTCCAGAGACATTTGCCATTTTAAAACTGTGTTTAAATTGTATATTAGCCATCCTCTTGAGCTTTCGAAGGTTTTCTTTGAATAATATTTCCTTCTTTTCAATAACATTCATACTACATTTCATTATCTGCCCCGTATGCGAGAATAATTTGTATTTGTTCGTGCCATGAGTTTTGGAAGGTTTTCTTCCAGAGACATTTGCCATTTTAAAACTGTGTTTATATTGTATATTAAATTTTAATGTATGCCATCTAAGAATGCATTGTGTGATAATTCAGAAATCATTACGTGATAATGTTTTGTTTCGGTGAGTGAGTTGCGTTTTGGAAGGTTTTCTTCGAATAACATTTAATATGGCAAGCTGTTCAAATTGTATACTAAAGTTTAATGTTTGTGCGCTTCGAAACCGACAGTTCGATTGCCGCTGCAGGCCGTTCAAGAGGGTGGGAGAATTGGGGGTGGGCGAGGAAATATCTTTGGAAGGTTTTCTTCCAGAGACATTTGCCATTTTAAAACTGTGTTTAAATTGTATATTAGCCATCCTCTTGAGCTTTCGAAGGTTTTCTTTGAATAATATTTCCTTCTTTTCAATAACATTCATACTACATTTCATTATCTGCCCCGTATGCGAGAATAATTTGTATTTGTTCGTGCCATGAGTTTTGGAAGGTTTTCTTCCAGAGACATTTGCCATTTTAAAACTGTGTTTATATTGTATATTAAATTTTAATGTATGCCATCTAAGAATGCATTGTGTGATAATTCAGAAATCATTACGTGATAATGTTTTGTTTCGGTGAGTGAGTTGCGTTT
Source organism: Cheiracanthium punctorium (assembly GCA_038373885.1). Taxonomy (NCBI): domain Eukaryota; kingdom Metazoa; phylum Arthropoda; class Arachnida; order Araneae; family Cheiracanthiidae; genus Cheiracanthium; species Cheiracanthium punctorium. Next base: position 4,433 of record JAWZYV010008304.1, read on the forward strand.
TGGAAGGTTTTCTTCGAATAACATTTAATATGGCAAGCTGTTCAAATTGTATACTAAAGTTTAATGTTTGTGCGCTTCGAAACCGACAGTTCGATTGCCGCTGCAGGCCGTTCAAGAGGGTGGGAGAATTGGGGGTGGGCGAGGAAATATCTTTGGAAGGTTTTCTTCCAGAGACATTTGCCATTTTAAAACTGTGTTTAAATTGTATATTAGCCATCCTCTTGAGCTTTCGAAGGTTTTCTTTGAATAATATTTCCTTCTTTTCAATAACATTCATACTACATTTCATTATCTGCCCCGTATGCGAGAATAATTTGTATTTGTTCGTGCCATGAGTTTTGGAAGGTTTTCTTCCAGAGACATTTGCCATTTTAAAACTGTGTTTATATTGTATATTAAATTTTAATGTATGCCATCTAAGAATGCATTGTGTGATAATTCAGAAATCATTACGTGATAATGTTTTGTTTCGGTGAGTGAGTTGCGTTTTGGAAGGTTTTCTTCGAATAACATTTAATATGGCAAGCTGTTCAAATTGTATACTAAAGTTTAATGTTTGTGCGCTTCGAAACCGACAGTTCGATTGCCGCTGCAGGCCGTTCAAGAGGGTGGGAGAATTGGGGGTGGGCGAGGAAATATCTTTGGAAGGTTTTCTTCCAGAGACATTTGCCATTTTAAAACTGTGTTTAAATTGTATATTAGCCATCCTCTTGAGCTTTCGAAGGTTTTCTTTGAATAATATTTCCTTCTTTTCAATAACATTCATACTACATTTCATTATCTGCCCCGTATGCGAGAATAATTTGTATTTGTTCGTGCCATGAGTTTTGGAAGGTTTTCTTCCAGAGACATTTGCCATTTTAAAACTGTGTTTATATTGTATATTAAATTTTAATGTATGCCATCTAAGAATGCATTGTGTGATAATTCAGAAATCATTACGTGATAATGTTTTGTTTCGGTGAGTGAGTTGCGTTTTGGAAGGTTTTCTTCGAATAACATTTAATATGGCAAGCTGTTCAAATTGTATACTAAGTTTAATGTTTGTGCGCTTCGAAACCGACAGTTCGATTGCCGCTGCAGGCCGTTCAAGAGGGTGGGAGAATTGGGGGTGGGCGAGGAAATATCTTTGGAAGGTTTTCTTCCAGAGACATTTGCCATTTTAAAACTGTGTTTAAATTGTATATTAGCCATCCTCTTGAGCTTTCGAAGGTTTTCTTTGAATAATATTTCCTTCTTTTCAATAACATTCATACTACATTTCATTATCTGCCCCGTATGCGAGAATAATTTGTATTTGTTCGTGCCATGAGTTTTGGAAGGTTTTCTTCCAGAGACATTTGCCATTTTAAAACTGTGTTTATATTGTATATTAAATTTTAATGTATGCCATCTAAGAATGCATTGTGTGATAATTCAGAAATCATTACGTGATAATGTTTTGTTTCGGTGAGTGAGTTGCGTTTTGGAAGGTTTTCTTCGAATAACATTTAATATGGCAAGCTGTTCAAATTGTATACTAAAGTTTAATGTTTGTGCGCTTCGAAACCGACAGTTCGATTGCCGCTGCAGGCCGTTCAAGAGGGTGGGAGAATTGGGGGTGGGCGAGGAAATATCTTTGGAAGGTTTTCTTCCAGAGACATTTGCCATTTTAAAACTGTGTTTAAATTGTATATTAGCCATCCTCTTGAGCTTTCGAAGGTTTTCTTTGAATAATATTTCCTTCTTTTCAATAACATTCATACTACATTTCATTATCTGCCCCGTATGCGAGAATAATTTGTATTTGTTCGTGCCATGAGTTTTGGAAGGTTTTCTTCCAGAGACATTTGCCATTTTAAAACTGTGTTTATATTGTATATTAAATTTTAATGTATGCCATCTAAGAATGCATTGTGTGATAATTCAGAAATCATTACGTGAGAATGTTTTGATTCGGTGAGTGAGTTGTGTTTTGGAAGGTTTTCTTCGAATAACATTTAATATGGCAAGCTGTTCAAATTGTATACTAAAGTTTAATGTTTGTGCGCTTCGAAACAGACAGTTCGATTGCCGCTGCAGGCCGTTCAAGAGGGTGGGAGAATTGTGGGTGGGCGAGGAAATATCTTTGGAAGGTTTCCTTCCACAGATATTTGCTGTTTTAAAAATGTGTTTAAATTGTATATTAGCCTTCCTCTTGAGCTTTCGAAGGTTTTCTTTGAATAATATTTCCTTCTTTTCAATAACATTCATACTACATTTCATTATCTGCCCCGTATGCGAGAATAATTTGTATTTGTTCGTGCCATGAGTTTTGGAAGGTTTTCTTCCAGAGACATTTGCCATTTTAAAACTGTGTTTATATTGTATATTAAATTTTAATGTATGCCATCTAAGAATGCATTGTGTGATAATTCAGAAATCATTACGTGATAATGTTTTGATTCGGTGAGTGAGTTGTGTTTTGGAAGGTTTTCTTCGAATAACATTTAATATGGCAAGCTGTTCAAATTGTATACTAAGTTTAATGTTTGTGCGCTTCGAAACCGACAGTTCGATTGCCGCTGCAGGCCGTTCAAGAGGGTGGGAGAATTGGGGATGGGCGAGGAAATATCTTTGGAAGGTTTTCTTCCAAAGATATTTGCTGTTTTAAAACTGTGTTTAAATTGTATGTTAGCCATCCTCTTGAGCTTTCGAAGGTTTTCTTTGAATAATATTTCCTTCTTTTCAATAACATTCATACTACATTTCATTATCTGCCCCGTATGCGAGAATAATTTGTATTTGTTCGTGCCATGAGTTTTGGAAGGTTTTCTTCCAGAGACATTTGCCATTTTAAAACTGTGTTTATATTGTATATTAAATTTTAATGTATGCCATCTAAGAATGCATTGTGTGATAATTCAGAAATCATTACGTGATAATGTTTTGATTCGGTGAGTGAGTTGTGTTTTGGAAGGTTTTCTTCGAATAACATTTAATATGGCAAGCTGTTCAAATTGTATACTAAGTTTAATGTTTGTGCGCTTCGAAACCGACAGTTCGATTGCCGCTGCAGGCCGTTCAAGAGGGTGGGAGAATTGTGGGTG
>JAWZYV010008307.1:0-40390 GCA_038373885.1 Cheiracanthium punctorium
GCTAAAGTCGGATTCCCCCCCCCCTCCGCCTCCCTCCCTGGGAGGAGGAGGAGGAGGACACCCGCAGGGGGGGGGGAGCGACCGCCAAAGGCGGTTTACGTCAACACGCGCCCCCCAGGGGAAAAGGGAGGATCACCCCGGACACAGGGCAAGCATCAGGATGCCGACCCCGACCCCACGTGCTTTATTTATTTCAAAAATCCAATAATACAGAGCTCCCCAAGGGAGAATACCAAAACAAAGATACACAAAACCAAACTATATATATAAAAACACAGAACACAAAATTACAGAAGAAAATAAATCACAGAGACTTAAACTAAAAACAAAACACCAAAGCAATTCATGGAAATTAAAAGGAACATAAGAAACAACCAAAATATTATGTATATAATAAAATACAATTGGGCATAGCCTCTATGTTCAGATGGTTAAAAGCAAAGTTATAAAATCAAACCATACAAAGTAGTAGGTACATAATATTAAAACATTTACAAGATCAACCACCCTATTTACAAATAAAATATAGTCTGTGCACCATGATACCGGACCCTAAGTAAAAACATCATAACTTACATAAAATATCACAGAACCAGGCGTTTAAATTATAACCATTATTTAAAAGTTATAATATCACAGTTCTAAGTCGATACAGTGAACACAGTACAAAAAATCCTAACATTAGACAAAATCCAACACTGACCAATTCACAATATTAAAATTCAAGAATTAAAATTCAATTAATTATTAATGAATTAAAATTCAATTAATTTACAGAATATTAAAATATCGCTGTTCAAGTCGGCATAAATATCACAGCCCACAAATATCAAATATACGGGAAGAAATCAAATAAGTAAGTCACCCAAACATACGAATTTAAATATCACAGAATCTCATTTATAATACCATAAAAGCACATATTTTCTCTTTTTAAATTAAAATTTTAAGAATATTATCCATGTAAAACAAACTATCACGTCATCATGACTATATCTTATCCTCATGAATTCTGATCATGAAAGTATCCTAATTTCTTTAAATATTACTTTTACGGATAATCTTTAGAAATAAAAGGGGTGCATCTAAAGGAATGCCACATTGGAAGATGCTGAGTCCAGCACTGCAAGGGCCATAGACATAATGCAATGAAACACCCTCCTGCCCGCAGACACACAGACCATTATCATGCCTGTCCAGACGGAGCAGAAAGGCAGGGAAAAACCCTTTCCCAGTCATGAACGGAAGAACAACGTTGTTTTTTATAATTCCCTCAAGATCTACTTTTTTCTTATAACGGTATGTCTCCCTGCCGGTCTCCTCCACGTCCCAGGCAGTTTGCCAAGTATCCAAAATTTCCCGTCTTAATGCTTTCTTAACCTCAGAGACCGGGACAAGAATGTCAAAATGGGTCACTGGCCAGTCCTCCAGGATCGGTCGCTTAGCGAGTACGTCAGCCCTTTCATTTCTCTCCGTTCCCATGTGTGCCTTTATCCATATTATGCTGTAAAATTTATCTTCATTTTTTGAAATTGCTTTAAGGCGTCTTCTCACTTTGAAAATTAAAAAAAATCGAATTTTTTTTTTAATTTTGAAAGTACATATCATCAAAAATGTTATATCAAAATTTCATAAAGATCGGACGAGTCTAACTACTAAGTTCCTATCGTAAAAACCCAAGATTTATCAATAAAATTGATGAAAGAATTATCAACAAATTACGCATTGGCAATTCGAAGACACCCAAATTCTGTCGAAGATATGCGCAGAGAGATCTGGGCAGGATACTATCATAAAATTTCAACCGACAGCAACCCGCAGCATACTTATTGTTCAGACTCATGGTGCAAGTACAAGAAAGCGGTTAACAACAATCAGATAGAAACTTTTAAACATCCTCCTGCTCTAGATGAGGATGTTCAAGAGGTTTTGAAACCGATTTATGAAGATCTGACGAGGGACGAGTTACTGGAACGAAGGAAATACCCAAAATAACAACGAGTGTTTCAACAGCTGTGTCTGGGCAATGGCACCGAAACACGTTTTTACGGGAAGAAAAACCGTGGAAATTGCTTGTCAAACAGCAGCATGCATTTATAACGAAGGGCTACAACCTGTTTTAAAAATTTTGGAGGTGATGGGTGTCAAACTTGGCCCTATCGCCGCTCAATACGCCGAGAAACGCGACAGTGATCGCGTACGCGTAGGGAACCGCCGCAGCTCTAACGCTTCAAAAGAGACTAGGTCGAGACGAAGGGAAGCTATTTTGGACGAGCACAACTTCTACGAAGAATCGGAAGGTCCATTGTATGGAGCAGGCATCGCTGATTAACCCGAGGTAAGGTTTTTTTCATGATTTTTCTGCAACCAAGACTTTAAACGCGTTTATCTCAAAACAAGGTTTTTCAGTGCCTTGTGGATGAAATTTCGGAAACTATCCGGCCGATTGTCATGAAATTTGAATGACATATTCTTCATAGTTATGGCTATAGCGCATATCATCAGATTTTTGAAATTTTGATTTGAAGTATTTTTTTTTTTACAAAAAACTGCAAAAAAACGCGTTTTTTTTTTACTTTTTCGAAAAACGTGCGCCATTTTGTTATTTTCGCGAATATCAAAAATCTGATGATATGCGCTATAGCCACTGACATACTGAATCTAAAACTGTTTTATTTTTTTGTTTCAGATGACCTGTCTCGGAGATACCATCAACAAGCCACGAACATTACATTTCTATACGGGTTTTTCGATGCTACTGTTTTATTATAATAATTGTTCGAAAAAATAAAAAAATATTTTCTTGTACTTGAAAGATGTGTTTATTATATAGGATCCATTTTATCCCATAACTGTTTGCAAAAATCCTCGAAAAAAAATCGCGAAAATAGCCTATTTTCGAAGTGCCTAAAGTGAGAAGATGCCTTAAAAAATTTTTCGATTATAGGATCCCTGGTGTATCTTTTCTTTAAGGCGGTGACAGTGGATTGACTATCTGTATAAATAAAACTATTTTTAAAAGACTGACCATCTTTAGAATCACTGTCTGCTCCGCTTGATAAATCGTGTTCCTATTCTGTATCCTTTCGGAACAGTCGTAGACAAAGTTACCCTCATTTTTTACTGTCAATGCGTAGGCCGTCCCCGAGTCCATTCTGTGTATATTCCATCAGTATAATTGTCTGGGTCTTCTTTGCGGCCCCCACTCACTATGATTTTCATATTCTTTAGATTATAATTAAAATTTATTTTATGTTCTGGTATGATTTTCTGGATAGTACTATTATTAAAAGGAATATTATTTATTATGATATCTGTATTATGTAGAAGAAGATTCATTTTTTTAACTATTGTGTTTAAGTGAATATTAATTGGGGGAATTCCATATAATACATTAAGTTCAGCAGTGGAGGTCCGACCCGAAATAGCCAACAGAGCTGCACGTTGAATAGTTACAAGAGATTTTTTGAGCGTTTTATTCAAAGTGGAATACCCTATTTCGACTCCCTATTCAATTTGTTTAAGGGTGACTGCACCGTACCCAATCATCAACTGTTCAATGTTGACTCCCCAGCCCGGGCCCCTTACTCTATAAATCGCATTAGTAAAAGCCAACGTTTTTTCCTTTAAGTTATGAACGTGTTGCCGCCAGGCCAGGTCCTCATCCATCACGAGACCAAGATAATTTAAGTGGCGGACAATTTTTATCGAATTACCATATAGCTTGAATACTGGTCTACGTGTTATGAGACGCCGGCCCGGCAGCTTGTTATAAAAGAGCAGGGCCTTAGTTTTTTCCGACCGATATTTTAAGTTTATTTATATTGCAGGCCCCTCCCTGGGGGGATCTGGCACCGCCGTTACGGTTGTCAGAGGGCATAAGTAAAGGCCTTATTACACGAAGGAATTTTCGTGCGATTGGGTGGCTGCAACCCGTTGCAGAAACCTCTTTCCTGGAAATTTCCCTCGGTTACCTAGGGAACAGTCCACTCCAACTTTTTCGTTCAGAGGCGACAAAATTGGCAGGTTGCTCGAATTCCAGCCAGTCATAGTGCTTCTTATTTCGACGTCACAACACAAGAGGGCGGAAGAGTCAGCGTCAGTAGTGAAAGGGATGCGCGTGTGCGAAAACAAAATGTCCGTGAAATGAAATATCGACATGGAAATGGATTGGATTGAAGAAAAGGAAAATAAATATCCATCCGATCCGAAGATAGACACGAGGTATAACCAACCAACGATAGGCTATTTATAATGACATGCTCTAGCAACCGCCCATTCCGTGAATCTCCGACGATTGTGAACACAGCAGGGTTTCCCAGCTAGAAAAAGTTTGCACAAAAAGTGTAAAAAAAAAAAGTGTACAAAATCCAAGCGTATTCGGCACCTCTGCTTGTGCATAAAAAGTGAAAACGAAATTGTGCACAAAAAGTGCACTCATTGATTAGTATCTGGGGATGCATACGGGAAAATGTAGGGGGCGTGGTAGGTAGGTATGACGTCAGAGCTACGCAGTCTTGACTTTTTCGTCCTTTCAATTTGAGTGCTGCCATCTATTATCATATGAAACAACTTACTGCATTTTTCAAAACTCCTAGACTTGGGGTCGAACCGGGGAACCAACGTGTGGTAGGCGAGCCCGTCCGAGTCCGTCTCATCGCTAGGGAGCATGAGGTCGTGAATCCGTCTCAGACTGAGAACACACACTCCTTTGACGCGCGGGCGTAGCTGGGAAGTTTTCTTTTGTGTCGCAGAATATGTAAAAGACATAAGAAAATCTGAAACACTTTTAGATTTTAAATATGCACCAAAGTGCTATACATAAAAAGCGTATCATAATCCATACGTCTTCCCTATTTTCTTTCCTTATACCATTCAGTTGGAAAATGTATCATTATTCATGAGTGAGGCGTATTTTTCTCCCTTGTTTCATAAAAGCCATCTTTGGAATCGAAATCTATCTTAAAATCGCCTGCTGAAACTATTTTAAAATCTTCGATAAGTATATTACAACTATACTTCACCGTTTTAACTATTGTTTCGAATGTGTATCCTATTCCATGAGTATACCGCATTTGTCTTTTTTTGGGTTGATTCCTACTTTAACCAACCCCCCCCCTCCCCCCGACTCTCACCAAGGTGAGATCTTTAAACAGATGCAGTGACCACGACGATGTTTTGTATTCATCTGGCAACCGTAATTCTGAATTAAAATGGCGATTTGGAACAATCTGTAAGTACAGCATTCTGTTATTTATTTTGGGTTGCCAATGAATGTAGCTTTAATAATGAAGCGCCTTCAAATTCCTTAACGGGTGCGTTTATCGGTCATTTGTTCATTTTCGTTTTCATCTAGTTCTTTCGGCACCGTTGAAATTTGTGTATAACTCCTAGAGACCCATGACTTCAAAGATCGCCAAATTGCGGGGATTTAAGGTTGGCCAGAGTGAGGGCGTTAAAATAGGAATCTACTCTTTCTCGTACCATAAAACACATCTTTGGAATCGAAATCTGTCTTAATAGCCTACTGAAACTGTTTTACAATCTTCGCCAGGCATATTCCAACTCTATTTCACCTTTGTCAATACCGTTTGGAAAGTATATCATAATCCACGAGTGTGCCGTGTTTTTCTTTGTTCCATAAAACACTTCTTCGGAATTGGAATCTATATTAAAATCGCCTACTAAAACTATTCTACAATTCTCGCCATGCGTTTTCTAACTATACTCGTAATCTATTTATAATAAAGGGTCGCGTTTTGACCCCAAATGGAGCGATCCATTATCGAACATTGCAAACCTCGTGCGACTTTCAGCATTTTACTAACGCCTTCCGCCCCCCCCCCCTCCACGTTATCGGGTAAACACATTTAAAAAGATCTTCACTGTGATATTCATCTCTACAAAACTTGTCTACAAGATCGCGTAGACAAAAATTTGGGATTGAGTGAAAGAGCACCCTAGTGCTGATAATGTCCGTCCTCTTTACCAAAACCTTATTCAGTCGAGATAACGGATGAATTTTGTTTTTCGATTTACATTAAAATTTCGAGGGCCAAAAACTGTGCGCTGCATCCGGGCGTCCGGCTGTGAGGGCCTACTATCGATGATATATACGAAAGTTACATAGGTTACTGCATGGTACCTTAGAGCATATAATGTATGCACTAAGGTACAATACAGTGACCTATGTAACTTTCGTAACAATCAATACATATTGACGAGAATTAGTAGCGCGGACAGACAGACAAATCGAACGTTCAAGAAAGCTGGCGAGGAATAGTGCACTGCCTCGCGGTCTTTGACCACACACTAAAATAAGGTAGTGGCGGCAGGGAAGAATTCAGGCAGTTTCTTTATAAGCTGCGCTCCACACTGGAATCTATTCTATAAATGTGAAAGTTTGTCTGTTTATTTGTTCGTCCGGGAACTCCTCCCACACCGTTCAACCGATGGGCTTGAAATTTCGCACATACACGTAAAACAACATAGAAGAGTCCGTAGGCTGCTTTAAAATTCTGGAAATCCACGCGTTCCCTAACTTTTTACGATTTTTCGCAATTTTCAGGGTAGAAAGCTATTCAAATGTCCGATTTGAGCACATTAGTGAGCATAGTTGACGAAGTTAGATTTATTTATTTATTACCTTCAATAATTCAAGTGAGACTGACGTCATTTTGATGTCACGAGTGTAAAAATGCATTAAAAATCCTAATGAGGTTAACAAGTTTTGACAAAAAATTACGCCACGACCGAAATAATAAACTTCCATCCAGATTATCAGATGACGTAGAAAATAAAATAACGAGTTTTTTTCCTTCTTCTTCTGTCACTAATTCATGTTAGATATTGCAACTGAGAATGATGTCATTTTGACGTCATGAGTTTAAAAATGAGTTAGAAATATAATTACATTAAAAGGCTTTGACGCAAAAATCCTAACTAATATTATAAATGCGAAAGTGAGTTTGTTTGTTTGTTTGTTTATGACGCTTTCACGCCTAAACCGCAGAATCGATTAGGATGAATTTTGGTTTAGATATATTAGATGGGACTCTGGAGAAGGTTATGGGCTACATCGGCTATTCAAGCGCGTTTTAACCCTTTAACGCATGAGTATTCCCGCTCTGGAAACACCCAACTGACGTTTGGACTGTTGCCAGTCACGAAGAATAGATTGGAATTCTATAAAAAATAGTAGCAGGTGACATAGCTCCACGAGAATCCTTTACTTTTGAGCACGGCATTTCCCGTCAAAAAAGGGTCACGATTCTTTTGAACAGCACTGACAGCGGCTGAAAAATGGAAGAATGCGAGAACAGCTAGATAGATTGCCCCATGCTGAAAAAAAGGGCAGCCGTGGCCATCGCTCGACTGAACGACCCGCAAGAGGGCGGACGATCGAAACGTTCATCGCGTGCCACAGATCGAGAGACCCTTTTTTGACGCAGCTGGCTGTGTTAAGTCGAGCGATGGCAACGGCTGCCCTTTTTTCAGCATTGGGAAAGGGTTGCGCCTCAAAGGGTTAAGCATATGCACACTTCGTCATGAAGACTAATGGGTGACAGTTGTGAGATTTTCAAAGGGTTAGCAATCCAGGGTTTAAAATGCGCTCGAGACTCCATTCAGTGACCGAGCCTTAAAGGGAAAAGGGTGCCTCCAGCGATGTAAGTATCCGCAAACATCTGATAGCTGGACAGATATAAAAGAGTATCGTCCTAGTTAAAAATAATGCGAATTTAGACTTCATTTCATAAGTCAAATGATTACAACGCTATTCCCGAGAGACTCCGTACTGTGAATATAAATCAGTCCAATTATCTGGTTTTTTTTTTTTCATAATTAAGCTACAGGTATTCAAAATCTCACCTGGAAAGGGGTCATCTATGAGAGTCAAAACAATGGAGTGTACATAATATTAACAAATGGTTCGGTATATTTTTTAAAAAATGTATCATTTTGGAAAGACTAGTGTATTATTTTAGAAGTGCCTATACATGCAGAAGCGTTGCAATGGATGGAATTTTAATAAGGCTATTTATGCCATTCAAATCTATACAATTCAGTATTTTACTGTGTGTATTCCATTTTATTACAATTCAGTATTTTAGTGTGTATATTCAATTTTATAAGTACAATTTAGTGTATAGTTGCAGAATGACTCTGCTTGTTTCCGGGGTTCGTCGTTCTAAAGTCCAGTGGGTGTAAGAAGTTCCAGTAAAAAGTCCACTGGTCAGGATGGAACACAACTTTATTGCTTCTAGAACTTCGTAGAGTAAGCAGCTGTACAAAATCCACAAGCACAATCAAGCAGTAATATGCTTTTAACAGTCCGCTTAGGTCAGAAGCTTTCACAAATGCTGTATTTCTCACACAAAATAAGTCACTTTCACAGGCAAAAAATTCAGTGAAAATATTCAAGGGATATCGCACACAATCCCTTAAGACACAGCCATGAGGAATTGACACACAGCACTTTAAAAACAGCTTCATAAAGAAGCTAAAACACGGCTTCTATAGCACTATCCATTCACAAAGCAAGCGTACTCTCACTGGGAGAGCTCTTCACATACTGAGCGTTCAACTCGCACTGAACTGGGGCCGATGAAACACGCCGGAATTTATAGGGGAGGCAGAAGCTGCGGGCAGCTTCCAGAAAAGTCTATTTTTCGAGGGTTCTACATAAATATCGCCAAATTGGGCGCCAAAAATAAGTCCTCAAAAGTGAAGTGACCGAAGGCCTAGGACCCATATTTCTCGAAACCCATAGAAAAACAATGGGGAAAACAAAGCCTCCGTATCTCTGTTTCTAGTTGACCGATTTCGATGCAACAAAAAGCAAAATTTAACTATTTGAAGCGTAGAATACGAATTTTGAACTATTTTAAGCCGAAACGGTATGCATATTTTTTTAAATCATTTTTACTATTTTCGTATTGCATACATATTTAATCTTTGTTAAAAATGGCAAAAAACTTAATCTACGTTAGTTTAGTGGGTAAACCTTCCTAATATTTATGGGAAGGAGAAAGGAGAATACAGATCATTTTTAAAACGAATCGAGGAAGTTTCCGAGTTAGAAAAATGATCTGAAAAGAAACATGTCTTATCATTCAATTAAATTGTAAGGACAAAGCGTTACGATACATGGCTTAGGATCCCCCTGCTAGCAAGGCAGCTGATTCCCAGCAGTTGGCAAACTGATTGAGCAAAAGATTTCAAAAGTCAGACTCGTTTCAAACCAAATGGAATGCCATCACAACTGCCAAACCAAAAAGTGGACGATTTTGAAGAGCAGATAGATCAATAAGGCAAACAAGTATTTGGACATAAAGGAGGCTTCGACCCCTGATTGGATGAATGTCGCCCAAAAAAAAAAATTAAGTGTATAGTATGAGGCTCCAAGACCAGACAAAAAGATGGAGGTCCAACAAGTCGACCCGCAAACTTGAGAAATTGCAAAAAATAGTGAGGGAGCTCTCAATGATCCTGTTTATCAGGATAACAATAAACAGGGTGTCCGAAAAGTGTTGGACACATTTAAAAAAATCGTAGAAAAGCAACACATTATCGTATGAATAGGCAGTTTGCATAACAATACTTCGCGGGTGCACGAAATTTTTTTGACATCGTAAAAAAAAAAATGACTTCCAAATTGCGTTCATAGGTGGCGCTGTACCGTCGCAGTCATCTTCTCGAATGTCTTGTACAGTCTCATCCGATCTTCGTGGCCGACCACGCCTTTCCCGGTCTAAAACACTTCCAGTCTCTAAAGACTTTTCATCCCGGGCCAAAATGCTGTTTCGACTCTGAAGGTTTTTCTCAAACATGTTACAAAACGAACGTGACCATTCATTTTTTCCTTCAAAACGGGACATCTCGTTTTTTGGCAAGAGTGTATTTATTATCTTCCTCAAAACGGGACATCGACTGTTAGTAAGGTCATAGTGTAGCGAGACTGAATGGACAGATCTGGGCACCTTTTAGTGGTTAAGAAAACGCGCAAAAAAACTTGTGCTAATGTTAATATCGAAATAAAAAGAAAAAACTTCGATAAAACATAAATATACTATAAAAAATAGTGCAAGACGTACGTTTCGGGTGGTACAAGGGGTAGGTCCTTCTTCGACTTCAAAAACACCATCCGACACGAGTCAGGAAGGTAGGAAAGTGAGAAATGTAAATAAAAAGACACACAGAAAAAAAGAAGTTGTCATTCGGAAGGAAAATTCTTAGAAAATCAGAGTGAAAAGGGAAAATAAAGTGGAAATCGGGGGGAGGAGAGGAATAAGCTATTGGCTTCAAAATTGGAAGTTTTTTTAATACCGCTATCTTTTACTGTTTTTGCACAAAATAAATCTAATGGACGTTGAGTTTACGCAATTTACAAAAAATTGTCACTTAATAAATTTATATAGGGTTCCTCAACTCAGAAAAATAACACACTTTATTTACTATAAATTAAACTAAACGTAAAAATTTGAAATTTTGCGCAGCTCGTCCAACTGGGAAGACATCGCCTCGCTTGGTTCAGTTTTGGCGACTTACTGTTTGACACCAAAGCTTGCCGATAGATACATCATCCAAAATTGCGAACTTTGGCCACTTACAATATTTTATCGACCCCCTGCACTATCTGGTAACCCTTTCGAAAAATGCAACGAAAACGGGGGATTATAATAGGGAATTTAATGGTTTATAGGGGGTTTTGTCATGTTCCGCGGGCCGGATCGAAAACCGTGGCTGCCCACATCTAGCTCGTGCGCCGGATGTTGCCCATATGTCATTTAGACACCCACTCACTTTAAGTGATTTGCGCCCTTACGCCGTAACGTATAAGAATTACATTTGCAAGCCTGGTGTGCAAGACTTTGGCGAACTGATAGTTTGTTCAGCATGCATTACCTTTTGCAAGCTGAGCAAACTATCAGCTCTACACACACCAAAATCTATACGGATCATGAGACCGTGACCTATAATATACATACCCAATTTGAGCTCAATCGAATGCACCTATAGACGTTAGCGCTCTTTCAAGAATTTACGTCCATAGGCATAGTGTAAAAGAACACTCACTGGTTGCCCTGCAAAAATACTATAAGTCCTATACACAACAAAATCTATGCAGGTTCTGTGACGGTCGCATTATGATACATATACCCAATTTGAAGTCATTCGAATGCACCCTTTAGACACTAGCACATTTTAAAAGATTTGCGCCCTCACGCCGTAACGTATAAGAATTACTTTTTGCGACCCCGTGAGTAAGCTATTGGATCTACATGCACCCAAAAACTATGCAGATTATGCGACTGTGACCTATTTATATGTACCCAATTTTCGTTCAATCGAATGCACCTCTGCTCTAGCCTACTTTTAAGAATTTCCCTCTATAGGCCATAATGTTAAAGAAATCTTTTCTGCAGCAATGTCAATAAACTTTAAGTCCTACACACCAAAATCAATATAGTTCGTGCGACGGTGGTCTGTAATAAATGTACCCAATTGGAGCTCTATCGAATGCACCGTTTAGGAGCTAACGTGTTCACTCTCCCACACACGGGCACCACACACATACATACATCTCATAAAAACAGCCTATATGAATTCAGAAGACTCCAAAACCTGTCAATACATCCAAATCTCGAAGTCGAATTTTTTCATAAGTACACTGCTTTCCTTACATGTTCGGAAAATAATGAACTCCTTCCAGGAGACTCTCAGAAAAATTCAGGGTGACTCTTCGTAAGCTCACGACACACTGGAATAAATAACACAACAACGGCGCCTTTTACAAAATTCCAAGTTTCGTAAGTGATACAGGTTTATCACTTATTCCACTGTACAGTTGCGTATCTGAAGAAACGTCTCTCAATTTTTCACACCCCAGGCATAATTAGTTTTAGCATTGTAGCATTTATACTTATGTACCAAAATTGCACGATTTTTTATTTATTTTAGAAATATTCGGGGCCCGTGGCCCGTTTGCAACCCACCCATTGCTGCTCGGGACTTATACAGATCATTTCCAATAATTTATAAGGTTACAGGATAATAAGATCGTGTTTCTCTGTATGGAATGGCTGTGCTGATCGTGACTGGAAAGTGTCAGTAAGCAGGGCTAGAAACTAACTATGTTCCGTTGTTCCCAGACCACAAAAATACACAACGGACCAGCAGAATACTAGCTTTGGATAGTCCGTCGAACCAGTCAAGTTTATACAGAATGACTAAAATTAGTATTGTGCTGGTTCGTTGTCCATTTTTGTGGCCTGGGACCAGCGGACCACCGTTCATTTAGATCCCTGCAGATGTAACACGCTCTTTACACCAAGGAGTTTGCCAGACTGGGGCGGCTATGAGTTTTTAACTCTAAACATAAATTCATTTCTATATGCATACTTCAAACACTCACTTCTGGGAGCAAGCCAGCGTGCCGGATTTTGATGCCCGCACACACATACACACAAAGAGTGGTGTCGTTTTACTTCCGTCACTCTTCCCCGATCATTCCATATATATATATCAGGGTGTCCCAAGAAACACTGACCTTGGCTTTTATTCCTTAGAGGTGAATCAAGAGCATGCACAATAAGTTACAAAATTACGTCAGAAAAAGGTACAGAATTTTTATCGCATCGATAAAAATTTTCAGGAATCGTACATACACACATACGTAAATGCAGGACCGTAAAATTAGAACAAATGAATTCAGAAGACCACAAAGCGTGCCGATCTATCAAAATTCCAAAGTCGAATTTTTTCGTGATGACAATACTTTCCTTTCATGGTACATGTTCGGTAAGTAATAAGTCCTTGTTGAGGCCCTCTTGGTTTAGCCTCCACCCCGGGAATTCAGCATCGGTCTTCGTTCTTAAATGCAGCCTTAAGCACCCACTGCGTCCGATTAATATGGCATCACTGGACTGCGCTACTTTAAAGAGCGAGAACTCCTCTCCTTACCTCTGCACTGAGCACGATTCAACAAAAACTGCGATGCAAATCAAGACAGCCTCTGGGCAGGGTGGAGGCTATCAAACCCCTCCACCGCGATAAGGTGGGGCCTCGTTCGGAGGGGATTCCCCCCCCCCCATCAACAGGAAGAGCTGGCCACAATCATCCAACTTTGAAAAGCCAAATGGAATCTAAATGTATCGTCATTTTCTGAAAGACGTGCCGATTTGAAAGAGTCCAATCTGTAAGTACTTGCAAATCGAATGAAGACTGAAAATGCCTGAATAGCTACAAAATATACGAATTTCGAAGACGGGTCATAGATGAGCTAAGTGCCGTCAAAGAAACACGGTGTTTGCGTATTTAATACCTATTTGAACTGTTTTCTTGCAAAAAAACTGGGGTTTCCAACATAAAATGCAGGACCCTTATATAAAAAGATAAGGAAAAACTCAAAAATACGGGAAAAAAAAAGATTTTGGCCGGCTCTTCCGTTGGGATTGAACTCTTTTTACATGCGATCTATGTGCTATTGGTACGACGAGCCTAAAATCCTGTCAGTGGCAAAAGTGCCGTCTATTCGTGATTTCTTTATTAAATGAAAACGTTTCTAATGCCTTAAGATTACAAAAACATTCTAGTATTTGAGCTGTTCATCCTTCCAAATTAAAATATGTATCTTTAAAAAATCATCGAAATAGATGTATTCGTGCTGAAGTTACGTGCAAATCAGACGCAATATTCGTCCAATAGGTAGTCTCTACATTGGATGAGATTCTTTAATGACGGAATTCCAGATTCCGCGACCAAAAAGTGGTCGAAAATATAATTTTGGGGAATTTTAAAAAGCCAAATACCTTTTTTTCAGTCGAGCATCAGCTAGCATAAGTTCCTCGTAAAAATGGAATTTTCAAACAATCATCTGACATTCATTACAACGAGCACTAGCACTGACTTTTGCCTCTACATCTTATTTCACCGTTTTCCCCTTAAATTTGTAATTTGTACCTGGTTTTCTAATTCTAGATTTCGATATGCTGGGATTAAGACCTGTTCTCCCACCCTTACCGAACAGTATTGATACCTCATCTGTGAAACTGTGCCACGATTAAAAATGGCTAACTGTTTCGGAATAAGAACTCATCATCCATCGGCTGTGAAGTTAACTATAATTAAGTGCGGGTTGTTTCTACTAAAATAATTAATTGCTAATAACTGTTTATTGAGTGTTACTCCTTTTTTTAATTCATAGACTCCCGTTGTTGACCTATTGCTATGCAGTGTAATGTGGAGATCTCTTATTTATGCCGCTAACGTAAAAAGTGACAGGATTTTGGTGACCTTTAGGAATTTTGGATGTATTAAAACGTTATTTATGCCAGGCTCCTCCACCCCTACACCTGGCCCTTTTCCTCTCCTTTCAATTTAATCGAAAGTTGGTGTCCAAAACTTTTTTTTCCGGTCACGAAATTCCGTTTCTTAATCATTTGAAGAATCAATAACCACGTGGTGAGTTCCCTCCCTAATTAAAATACCCCCATCCCCATCATACCATAACTATTTCTTCATCGACTGAGTATTCATTTACCTCATTTTTAATACGCAGGCTGCGTCATAAGTCTCCATACAAGCGAGTGAAAACGGTGGCTATGGCAAACGGGTTCACCTTCCTGAAAATGAAGGATTGAGTCCATCTGCATATGAAGGCTTATGACTCAATCTGCCATTTTATCCTTTTTCCAAAACAAATATTGGCTAATTTATAGATCAAAATCTTTTTGGCTATGACATTTCTTATCCTTATCATTCCACCGCAAGGGTCATCTGAAAGTCAGTGATGGTCAAAAGATAGAATTTTGACGTCATTTAAGAGTTTTAGCTGTAATAAAAAGTTTTTTATGCCAGGATCCTCCACCCTTACACCTAGGACCTTTTCCTCTCCTTTCACTTTAATAGAAAGTTTCTGTCTAACTGCAATTCTTATTTTTTTTTCTCTTAGTCAACCCTGTGAATCCATTGTTTTAAGAACCCATAAATACGTTGTTAGATCACTCCTTAATTTGTATGCCCCCCAACCCCTAACATATTATGAATGTTTCCTCATCGACTAAGTATTCATTTACCTCATTTTCATTATACAGGGTGAGTCATGCGAGTCTCCAAACAAACATTGAAAACGGCAACCGTCCTAACCTGGTTTATCTTCATGAAAACGAAATATAATAATGATCCATTTGTATAAAGACTCGTGACTCAACCTGCAGTTGTATTTTATTCTTACCAAAACAAAATTTATTTACTAAAAACTTTTTAATTTAGACTTTTTTAAACTCCCTCATTCTACTCCTAAAATAATCTGAAAAAAAAATCTTTATTTTCAACCGATCCCTTTTTGCTTTGTTCTTGTGTTCTTTAACTTAAAAAAACAAAAATAAACAACAACAACAGTGAATCTAACATATTTATTGCGTGACGTTATGCGCGTGTACAATAAATAAAAAAAATCTACACGCGTAATCGAAGCTAGAGGAATAAGCATTCCATTACAGTAATAACACGTGTATAATGTGCCACACCATTTTAAAATGAACTGTTATTAACACATTTTCTGTTTAATTCAACCCCTCTCTTTTACACCCAAAAAAGAAAGTTGTTAACTGGAACGACATGTAAATACACTTTGTATGATCAAGAAACACACTCAATACCTCGGGAGAAAAACGACTGAGACGAAGGCATGTACACTTTATTTCTAAAAACAGTTAATACATCAGAAAAAAACACTGATACCGCACCATTCAGAATCGGACTCAACTGGTCAGCCAGCGACTTCCGTCTGAAGCGTGTTTTACAAATACTACTCCCATTCAACACTTTTTATCTAGAAGAATCGAAAGTTTTCGGCCGATGGAATTGTGCCGACAACATCTCGAAAACATGACCCACAATCCCCCTTTCCACCCCTTTTATCCAACTCTGTAACCTACTGAATGGGAAAGCACCGTGGATACAACGATGGGACAAAAGACTGAAAGCAAAAGGGCGTTTGATAGGAAGGACTCCTTCATTTAAGTCAGAATTTGGAATTAGGCCTAATTTATCGCAAGACTCATACCGTTATCGGGAAATGCACTCCGGAACTCCCTAGACCAAAGCAAGCCTCGATGATCTCCAGCTGTATTATTTATGTCGACACGCAGGACCCTGAAAGGTCTCACCCACCAGGAGAAGCAGGGAAGGAAAGCAGCCATATGTCTATCGCAGGAAGAAGCAGGACACCAGTTTGGCACACTGAGCAGACACCATGGGAAGAGCCACCTCACACAAGAACCCACCACCCTTGCCTAGCACTACTGTGTGTACTTCAGAACAAATAGGCCGCTGTTCGCTTACTATTGTCAAACTATTGCGCAACGGTTGTTGGGAGCGCCTACCTATTGTTACGTACTGCCGAGCTATTGCTAAATACTGAGCTCTATTGCCAGCCCGTTTTACTGGGCGATTGAAGACGATGTGAACATACAGCAGTCTTAAGGGAAAACTATTGCACTATCGAAGTAACTATTGTGTATCAACGATTATAAACTATTGACTCAACTATTGCATCTATTGTTTACAAACTATTGAAACAACTATTGTATCAACTATTATAAACTATTGAAACAACTATTGTATCAACTATTGTAACAACTATTGAAACAACTATTGTAACAACTATTGTATTGAATGTCAAATTTAGACTGAAAGCCAAAAGTTATGCAGTGTTTGGATTCCTTAGAATTAAAATTTTGATATTTACAGAAAAGGCAGGAATCCATTTTATACGAAAATTAAATTTTGATATTTACAGAAAAGGAGGAAATTCATTTTATAGAAAAATGAAACTGGGACGATTCTAGCTCGCAAATGGATAGTTAAAATTATGTTATTTTACAGACCCAATCAGAATTTTATGTTTTAAATCGAACAAAATGTAAATATTCCGATAATAAAAATGGCCCATTTCTGAGTATTTTCAGTTCATTTACTCAACTATATATCATTGAAATAACTAACGTAAACTTTTGAAAATAATAATACATTTTTAATTTTGAATACAAACAAGTTTATTTATTTAATTATTTAATTTAATTTAATTTTTTGTTGTTGTAAATGTCTTTTATAGAAAATGTTTCTTTCGTATAATATATTTTAATACATCAGCCTCTGAATTCTACAAGCTAGATTCCTCTCAGTTCCATTGCATATAATCATAATATAATATAATATATAATAATACAATATACAAGAATATATAATACAATAAAAATAATCATAAATTACACTAATTAAAATTTAGAAAAATTTAGAAGCCTAATATATTTTATGCCAAACAAAGTACTTTGAAAAGAATTCAGAAATAATTTTGTTAGAAACCAAAATCGGTTTATAATCGGTTCCTGTCAAACATATTATGACAGGACCATTAACAAAAAATAAATAAAAGTATACCTTTCTCCAGCAAAACGAAGAAGAATTTTTTCTTAGTCATCTGGAGGTGTCAGTCACTCACTATCCTAACATCAACACCCCCCCCCTCCCAACTAGCAACGATCGACCTCAGGCTAAAACCCCTTGGCTCCTAATCATAATGATTCCACTTAAGTTAATGTCCTGTAATCCTAAATATAGCACTATTACCCCCCCCCTCTCCCAATTATACCAAACGTAATTTGCAGCAAACTACTAATGAGTCAAAACACTCGGTTTCTACTACTGTACCACATAAACTGATTTTCCATTAATTCTAATAGTAATCCTAATCCCTAAATACCATCCGTCCAAGCCTAAAATCATATCGTGAACCTAACATTGTACAAATACGAAGCAGCCTAGTGTAAAACAATAGCTTAATCCTTATATCCCCTTACTTGATGCCTTACCTCGAATAGTACTTGGTACTCTCCCCCTCTACTATCTACAACTTGTTTTTGACTAAACTAAGTACCATGAAACTTAATCTGTACTGAAACTTAGGGCCTTAGCCCGAAATAATATCATTAAAACTAATATTTTTTAAAACCAGTTTTCCTACACTACAGTCTTAATATCACAAACCCCCCGACCACCACATTTCAACCTTTCTTTCAAATAATTTCATCATCAAAGTGAGCATGCACTGAGAATTGAAAGTCACCGTAGACGTGAAATTTAAACCATTACGACACAAAGTCTATTATACCAATCCTTCTCCTCCCCCCATACCTAGAAAAAAATCTCAATTCCAGTATCGCCGAAAATTTTATAAAAAGTATTAAATGATCTACTTTTCTCAAACGTTTTTCCCATATCGTGTTGAAACTAGTGATTGAACCAACAACCCCTTTCGGGACAATTTCTTTTAATAGGACCAGTTTTCGACCGGAAGTTCTGACGCATTTCAATCATCAAAACAGCCACTGGGCTAAACTACTGAAAATGAACTTGAATAGAGATTTCCCCAGCCCACCCGACTTTATCCAAGCGAACCCCCTAACTGAAATTCCCTTCCCCCCTTTCCCGCATAATTCCACTAAAAGATATAAAACTCGTCCTCTGTGAAACAGAGCACAGAGACGGAGCGAGGAACCTTCCTGCGACGGAAAAGGCTCCGAAACCAGCGGCCAATCCGGCAACAACCCCTACCCTCCTTCCCGACGACCCGCGAGCCCACATCCTCCTCAGCGACACCAGCAGAACCCGATCCCTCCTCATCCGAAACAAATCCCCACACCTCCTGCTCTTCCTGAGCAACAACGGTGTCCACAAGACTCTCCAACACCTCGACGACTTCCCATTCCAAAAACCCGCTCCCACCACCACCACCTTCAGCGACTCTTACCTCTGAATCCGATCCCTCACCGATACCGTCCCAGACAGCCCACGAGCCAGATCCCTCACCTGCATCCTCATCCGAGACAAACGCTCCCCACGCCTCCTCCACTTCCCGGGCCACGACCCTATCCACTAGAATATCCAGCAACTCACCGACCTCCCGTTCCAAACAGCCGTCCTCACTACCCCTGGCTCCTGCATCCGAGCCCGATCCCTCACTGACAGCGTCCCAGAAGGCCCACGAGCCCGATCCCTCACTGACAGCGTCCCAGTACTCCGATCCCGATCCCTCACTGACAGCGTCCCAGTACTCCGAGCCCGATCCCTCGCTGGCAGCGTCCCAGAAGGCCCACGAGCCCGATCCCTCACCTGCATCCTCATCCAAGACAGACGCCCCCCACGCCTCCTCCACTTCCCGGGCCACCACCCTATCTACTAGAATATCCAACAAAGCGCCCACCTCCCGCTCCACAACCTCCTCAACTTCCGGCACCACAACGATACCCTCCGCACCAACGACCCTATCCTCAACAGCAGTGAGCACTGGCGACCTCCGGCGACCACCATTCTTCTTCCTGCAAGAAAGAAATTAAGAGATTCAATAAATCGCTGTGACTTTGTCAGACATGTCCTGCAATAAAATAGAAATGAAACCTTGAATTAAACGCGTTATAAGCATAGAGGAGGAATAGAGAGAGAGTCTTAGGGATGGACGCGAGACGGTCAATTAGTGTCTCGCATCTCGCAAAACAGCCTAAAAGCTTTGTCTCGTCTCGCAAAAAAGCTGCAAATCTCTCTCGTCTCGCAAAAAACTGTCTCGCGTCCATCCCTAGAGAGTCCCATTACGTGCTCCAGGGAAAGTTCAAGATAACAGCATCTCGGAAAGAAAATGAATGTATTTGGTTTTTTATCGCCATCTATTTTGCAAAATCAAGCCTTTTATTTTTCTATAAAGCAAAACGACAAATAGGTTAATAATGAAACTGTTTTTGCAGAATTATTTTCATGCATCATATGCTTGTTTCAGTTTAGGGTTACTATTACTCTCTCCATCCACTCTTCTTTCATGGTTACAAGAAAGGAAATGACGAAGCCACTAATCTGAATCATAAAAAGCGCGAAACATCTGTATAATTTTCCAACTAGTTTGTCTTTCAAGGGTACCACAGACAATCTTTCATCGCACAGGTGAATCTAATAAGTACCTTCTTAAAAAAAGTGGTACCTTTTCACCACTATCCCTAAAAAACTCAATTGAGCTCATGAAGAGGCAATAACACTCATTAACAGCCCTTGAAAATACCCCCCCCCCTTGTCTCCGCTTGTCGACGACATTTAGTAGTGTCCACCTCTTTGCAAAACGAAGTACTTGTTGGCGACAATCAGGTCTTTTTCAATTCAAAATAAACGAGTCGTCCTGAGATCTCTGTTTTACTGGCAGAAATTTGAAACCATTCCGGTCGTTTCTTCGCATGCTACTCTACAGCAAACTGCCAAAAAGATCTGTCTCTGCCAGAAATTTTTCGTTTATTACAATCTATAAAGAGTTTGCAAAGACACTACTTCAGAATTTTCTAGTCCCTGACACATACAGTTTATTTGTGTTAATAATCGCATCATTTTTTACAACAGCATTAATAGTCGAACAAATGCAGTATTCTGAAGTTGGCGAAAAAAAAATTCGAAAGTCGACAAGGAGTGGCACATGCTAAAGCTATTCGTACTACATTTGAGGAAGTTGTGTTAGGAATACTAGAAGAAAAAATTCTTAAGTACAGGACCTTTCTGAGTAAATATTTACAAATTATTTCAAACATAAAAATCTCCAACAGCCACCCAAGGTTGAAAAATATTGAGGCTGGGCATATTTAGAATACATTATTCATTTTGAACTTGCTGTACCCTTAAGATCATATCCATACTAAACTTGGATATCTTCAATATAGGGATCGATTTCCTATTTTAAATAGGCTTTGAAATGTTTACTTCTTCTCGGTATTTGTGTATTATAGCGACCGCTGAGGTTACTTTTGCGACATTAAGTTTACTCGAAAATTGTCACCAAAATGCTTTAAGATTGGAAAAGTCCGCAATAATGCAAACGTTTTCACAAGATTTCATCACCACCATCCAGGCAGTGTATCTGGGTTGCTTGTCGACTGAATTTCAATGGCTGCTATAATCCACAAATACCAAAAGACCTACATTTAAAATATTACATAAGGCAAACCAACAAAACATAGGAGTAATTAAAACAATCTTTCTATATAAAGGGAGATTTATAGAATGCAAGCATTAGAAAAATCTATGTATTTGCTAATAATCGCAATTGTAAACTTTCATTGAGAATCGTGTACAAAGCTCGCATATACGTGGCTGTCACTACACACTGAATTTCTCGACATCATCAAACTTTGTGATAAGTCGCACCTCGTTCGCAAAATATTACAAATTATAAGTCATTAAGTTAGCGTATATCACTATTACTACTGCGTATAGTTATATTACTAGAAAGATATACCACAGGCCCACTGATTTCTGTGGTATATTTTGCAATAAGTTTTCGGAGGATAAAAAAAAATCGCCAAATTTCTACGATAAACAAGCCTTTATACTAGTAAAAATTCCTACAAGTTTAAAATATATAATTTTAAAAAAGTCATTTATAAAAGACGCAATATTTTGGCTAGATTCTATAAAGAGAGCCAAGCATGCAGGGTTATAAACATATCTGTTTTCTGGTTTATTCAAAATGTATCCCGTCACAAAATAATTTTAGAATTGATTAAATCTGAGTACGGATAAACAGGAAAATCATTTCCTTTTTATCCGATGCTTACAAGAATATCACAAAATGTAGTACTTTAACTAGTTCGACGATTTTGTTTGGCGGCCACTTTTGAAATTCATGCCAAATTACATGATGGACTTAAAAAATAACAATTTAAAGTTTATTTATTCATATTTACAAATTCTAAAAAGTCCCGAAAACTGTTTGGGCGATAGATCCATTTTTGGTAACGTTTTATTGCTTACGATATAGTATGCACTTAACATCATTACGACAACCTTCTTCAAGATTGGGGGAAATGTTTCTGCTCAGTTGAATGATTACACAGGGAACCGTCCCTTTTGGTAAATACTTCGATAGAAAAAGGAAAGAAAACTACAAAAGTTTGAAAGCATAAACATCACATTCATTGCCACATTCTGGATACATAGAAATATCAAGAGAAATTTATTGCCGGTATCATTACATCTCAGCTTTTTTTATCGATGCATTTTGATACATGACAAAACACTGAGTAAAAGGAATGTAGAATGAAGTTTATTACTTACGTTTTGCCAAAACAGGAAAATAAAGCCATTAAAATAGCAGTTTTAGATAGTTTTTTCGAGTATCACGGCTAATTTGCGTTTAATGAATCCAACAGCGTAGATGAAACCACACAGTCAATGGCTAACTGTTAAAATAAGAGTTGCCACCGGAAGAAAAGAATTTGATATTCAACAATGGGAACGTAACTATTTTATTGCAGTTGGCGAAGTTGAAGGTTGGGTGTGCCAATTCTTTATCGAATGGCGGTTTTCCACTGCAATGTTATGTTTATGTGTGTGGAATCTTAAAATTTCACAAGCGGAAAGAGAGAATACGAATGCATTGCTTTTGAAATCGAACGTGCCCGCAAACATGCAAAATTGGGTCTATTCCAGAATACAGGATGCCGCCCATCCGGTGACTCTTTGGCAGCATGTTTCGCACATGATGCCAAGTTATCTCATCGACGTAGATAAAACTATGATTATTACTTAAAAGTATTATGAAGTATATGATTATTTTTATTAAAGAGAAACTTCATTTTTCTTGATAACCACATTGGCGCTTTATCGCATATCTATTTGATAGTTGATTATGATCTGCGCCAAACCTAGAGAGGAGACCCGCGGAATCTATTTCTGTCAGGATATTTGTACCATACAAAGTTATTTTCAGCTGATCTGAATCTGAGAATTTGTGATTTAAGCGTAATTATTGCGTAATTTTTGTGTCGCAGCCTTTTGACCTAACTGAATATTTAAAGCACAGTCGTGACATCAAAATAACGTCGATCTCACTTGCCTGAAAAAACAATCGCCCGAAAGCATCCCCCACGGTACAAACCCGAACTTAGATCACATAATTTCAGTCAGCTATGTCATGGCTGGACCTGATCACGCGTTTTCATCTCATTGTTTCTAAATAGCAGAATGATATCGAAATCAATCTTGCGTCATGTTTGAGATTTCTGCCGAAGATAACGCTTTTTAAGGGTAGCTACCACGGGGCCGTCGTTATTAGCAACCGGGCCTGCTTGTTCGTTGCCACCGGAAAAAATGGGTGAATCATTGAGGCCTAATGTTTGCATTTGCGCTGTTCGATTGAATGCGATTTGGTATTATAAACGTTATTTTATTTTATAATTAAAAAACAATTTTGTTATAGTTTTGTCATAGTGATTTAATGACAAGGTGATTTAGATGTAGGTAATGATTTTTTGAAGATTGCGCCTTTTTTTTATAAAAATAAATCAACAAAGAATTCGAACTTTCAGTTCTGAATGTAACGATAAGTGTACACCTGTATAACTTATTTACAAAATTCTACAAATTTATAGGATATAAACCATGTTTTGTGAATTAATATTCATGTGTTATTTATAAATTATTTTAATCTGAAATCGTTTAACTTCGGTAGTTTATTATTCTAGTAAATAAGCGTTCGTTATAATACTAGTTAGACATTCTTATCTGTTTAATTCTTTCAGTTGAAAATGTCATTTATCATTTATTATAAATGCACTAAATGTGTGAATTGGTTTCAGTGCAGAAGTACTGTAAAATATGCTATTATTTTATGCACATGTTTATGTAGAAACTTTAATTGCAGTTAATATTTTGTATAAGCGTTTATTATGCTCAATTTCAAAGTTCCATTTAGATAATGGCTATAATAAAAAATAATTAATTCAGGGAACGTTTAATTTTAGTTTACTACAGTGTTTAGAGCAACTTGTGAAAAGCAATCCTGAAATTTTTCGAGTCCTAGAGCTGTTAGTATATCTTAATTTGTATTCAAAGGCTGTGCAGAAGGTTTTTTTTTTCCACAACCCTAATATACAGCAATGCACGGACAAAAACATTTGTTTTCAATCACCAGTTAATAATCACTTAAAAAAAAGAGGTGTTGGAATATTAGTGGTATTTCCTAGTATGGTTTTCTAAAATTTATTATTTTTCTTTGGGGAAAAAAAATATATGGAACTAAATCTGAAAATAATAAATCATTTTCATTTCTAATGGTAAAATTTTCGATAAATAAACTCATTTGAACTAACCAAAATAAAAACAGTTAATAAACGTGTTCGATCATACACTGTTACGTGATTCTTAATCCTTTTGATATATTTTATCTCCCCTTTAAGTTCGTACTACTATTTATGGGACACCTTTTATTGTGTAATTTATTCTAAATGTTTCTCTTTAAATTAATTTACATTATTTTTCATTTAAATACCAAGGTAAAGCAGTGCACGGGTTGTACTTATAATTATAGCAAACATTCTTCTGATACCTACGCCTTACAAAAGATTAAAAATTAAATAGTATAGCAATACTTAAATTTTTTATACGTGGATTGTAAATATCAAATATTTTAAATTCTATTTCATCTCCTCGTCATATATTCTGTTAATATATTAATTGAACAAAATTTAATAAATGAAAATTTAATAACAATTTGTTAAATTTATTTTAAAAGTAATAATGGTTGTAACTGCTTTGAAAATGTGAAACTTAAACATTCAGTATAAAGAAATGCATAAAAATGCCTGTATCATTTGTGTATTCGTTTACTTTAATGTATACTAGAAGTCAGCTTAATTTGTTCATGTATATTAAAAATCAAGCTAAAATAATGAATCATGAGAGCGAGCACTACTTTGTTTTTCCTTCAAATTACATGTATCTATTTACTTTAATGTCCACGTGTATCATAGTAAAGAAACTGCCAATGAGTTCGTACTTGAATTAGTAGCACAGTCATGACTTAAAACTACATTAAATAACGTTTCAAAGTATCGGAAAGCTTAAAAATTGCTTGATGTATACGTGAAGACGTGAGGATCCGTAGGCCTCATTGGATGACTCATCGAAATCCACACGCAGGCCCGTTACAAATAGCGAAGCCCCGGCTACCAAAACAGCTGAGCTCGGTTGTAAGAGACCTCGTTTAAAGTGGCAACTGTGCATGCAATTTTCGCAAAGCGTCAAAATATTCTGAATCACATGCCCAAATTCGGGTACCGACATAAATTGTTATCTGGTCTCTTCCATGAGGTTCAGAGCTCAACTTTCTATTATCAAGTAATGACCGTACACCCCGGCGTATAAAACGCATCCGTAAATTTAGGATATGTCAACCATTTCATTTAACATTTTATATTCTGTATTTTATGTTCGGGGTACTACACGCACGCGAAAAAATGACGTTATTTTTTAAGTTGAAAGTGCGTGTTATACGCCGAGATATACGGTGCCCGAAACGAACTTTTTTTTATTGAAGAATACTTTCAAAATAATTCGAAACAATATATTTTAGTTCATAAATTTAGTAATGACGATTCTTAATGTTAAAAAATTTTTACTTTTATTGTTTTACCTTTGTGAAAGTGCGTGTGTGTGTGTGGGGGGGGGGTAGATTAGCCTTTGTAAAATAACACACATAACAAGGTACTTATCTAAATCAGTACGATCGTTTCGACCGAAAAAATAGTCGGTCTTCTTCAGCAGACAGAAAAGTCTCGCAGGATAGTGGGAACTGAAAGATGAACAAAACGAAAGCGAACAGCATCTGTTCGCTTTCATTTTATCTTTCAGTTCCAATATTCTGATTTAGATAAGTACATCGTACTGATTTAGATAAGTAACTTGTTATGCGTGTTATTTTACAATATATATCCTATTTTAACACCAGTTTTTGAGTGTTTTTGTTGTTAGCCTTTATACCTCCTCCACGTTGTTGATCTTTTGATAGGAGGTGGCCCAAAATTTACGTCAGAGACAAAAAAGTGTCAAATTTGTTATTTCGTTTAACTGAGATGTTACTCTTCAAATAGGGTACATTTTTTTTTAAAGAGACTAATTTTTATTCTATAAAACTGATTTCACGTACGCCCAATGATCTGGTAGATAAGAAGAGGTTATTATTCAATAGTCGGAAAATATGGAACACAGAGTTTTCGGCTATGTTGTAACATGGGAATACCACGAACTATACTCAAGAAATATTCCCATGTCACAATACAGTGAGAAATGACCGCTTGTTTTTGTCTTACCACTCGCTGCAAAAACAAGGTGTGTTTTGTGACTATCTGGAGTTTTTGCAGATAAAGTATTAGACATTTTAGCCTACTAGTACACACGTGACGTGAACGTCGATGTTACGCATGATGTACACTAACAGAATTGTAGTATGTTGTATACTGTGGTTGTTTTTAAAATGACAGTGTTTTGTCCATCCGTTTAAAGGTTCATTTTCCTAATGCCGTGTCGGGTATTGTGGAATACCAGGTAATACAGATTTCATGTCATCCACTGAAAAAACAAACAAATACGTTGAATGTATCTTCTGTAGCGGAAATTTATCCGCAGATGAATGAGTATAAATTTGGATTCGATGCTTCAGCTGTTCTTTGTGGACTCACCTTGAGTTTACCGGAGCAGAGGAGGAAGATTAAGTCTGCGACTTTTGTAAAGGGACTTGAACAAAAATAAAAATAAGGTTCTATAGCTAAAAATAACTACGTTTCATGAAGTGTAGTTAGTTTTTCATCGATTTAAACCATCTATTGGGGCCGAGCACATTTGCACTCTCAACTGGGCGGAAGGTGCCTTGGTTCAAACTCAAGTCGCGTAAGTCGACCTAGCCGTTCCGAGTTTTCCGTGGTTTTCTTCGAAACTTCGGGCAAATAAGGTTAGAAACCCCTAGAAAGTCCTCCAAGGAAGGCAATTCCCCCATCGGCCTAGATTCATTGCGTAGCTAATTATCGCATTTCATTTCATTTCATTAAAACCATCTATTGCATATTGTCCGACTATTTCCTATTCACTTCCATTCGCAACTTTAAAAATAAAATGTTTTCTTCTATAACAACAAAATAAACAGTGTTTTTATTAACAAGTGAATTAGTTATAGTATGTACTCCTGATGATTCATAGGTTGTTATTTTAAAATCTTTAGAGTTAGAGTTAGAGATGTAAATGGTATTCCATAACACCCTCCTCTCATCTATTTATGATGACCAACATAAATCCTCCAATAACAATTCGGCGAGAAACAGTGTGAAACGTATATTTCGATACCAGAAAAACAAACTACCGTTTTTATAAATTTGTAGAGGATACTTTGTAAAAATCTTTCCTGAAATCGGAAAGAGATTCTAAAATCTAGTTTAAATGTACGTTAGTTTTGTTTCATTGCGTTGTCTATCACTGGCCGCGTCCTTTTGGATTCCTCAGAACAAGGAATTACCCTATTCATGAAAGTTACATTTTCTCCTCCATAAAATATTCAGACACCTTCTCTTCTCCCCCATTCCGAAGAATGAATTTAGGTTCGAATTACGGGCATTAGATCAAAAAATCCGACTGGTATCTTAATGAAGCGAAAGCAAAGCCTGAAAATGCGATTTGTGTTTTTCTCAACTTTTTAATTGAATGACGTTTTTGTTTCATGGAGGGTGATATGTCATAATTTTTTGAGCGTTATCGGTGCCATTTTCATTAACAATCTAAGTGGAATTGTTTCTCTGCATTTTTGAAAATGAACCTTCATATGGTAGCGTTTCCAAAATCTTACCAATGTAACACATGAGGTAAGATGACGAAAAAATAGTTTTTAATACCTCGGTATCTTCCAAGAGGTGATGAAATCGTTTCAATTTTTTTTTTTATAAAATGCCAAGTTTCAAGTCTTTCTGTAAATTTCAGGTTTTTAAATCACTTACTGAATTTAGGAAATATAAGCTGAAGTTCGTCATCTTACCTCACTTTCCCTCATGTCTTTTATGAGTGATATTTTACAAAGTTTTTAATTTTACCTTTTAACATCAGTTCCTTGCTGAGTATTCTTCTTCTAGAGTAGAAATGATGAACCTTTTTTTATTAGTGTGCCAATGAAATTATGATATTTTTACTTTCAGGAGTGCCAAGTGTTGTATTTCTTTTTAAAAATCAACTTTAAACTGCTGCTTTCATTTCTAATTATCGAATTATATTCCCTAATTATAGGGTGTTTAATTATTGATGTTCATTAAATGTGAATTCAATAAAAATTATTTAAAGAATATATTTGTTCAATATTAAGATAAGGTAAAACGTCCAGTTTCAGAGTATGCCAGTGAATAAAAGTAACTTAATATGCACATGTGGCACACCAGTGAAATATCTGCCGCGTGCCACCTCGTGGCACGCGTGCTATGGGTTTGTCAACACCGTTCTTAAGACTTATATTTGGCAGCAATTTTTGGATTTTATTTTATTTCAGAGTGTTACAGCAATAAAATACTCCAAAAGTCGTTAGTAAGAATATTTATTGAGTGCAAGAGAATGACAGTTGTGTGTCCACTCACAATGCGAACACTGTTACAGAAATAAGAATAAACACAACTATTACAAAAACTTCTCCAATAATACAAAATAATAGGACATTCGATACAGTCACGGTAGCTTGTATTTTTCAATCTTAAGGGTGTTCTACTTGAAGACTTTTGAACAGCTTTAAAAACAAACTAATGATGTTAAACACTAGAAACAATTAATAATGCTTCTTTACTATGGATTATGCGCTGTGGACTGACACTCGCAGTAAAGCTGTATGTCTCATATAACTTTCAGAAAAAACCCATAGGCACAAAAATGGTGTTCCAAAATCGAGCCGAGGATTTAACCATTTTTGGAAATATGGCGAAATTCCATATGTTTAGCAATTTTTTTTTTTTGACAGTTTCCTAACTCCTGTAGGTCCATTGCCTGTGTCAGTTCGCAGTGCAGTTCGTTAAGAGACATTCTAAAATTTTCCGAATTTGTAACGAAATTAAAGTTTTTGAATAGCTGTTCAAAGTCGCATGATTTTCAAGTGGGACAGCCTTAATGCACGACATTTCTGACAGTTCAAAATAAGTTTCATATTAAAAACATAATTTCTATAGAATTTAGAAAGTCTGAGTGGTACATTTTCGTGAGCGAGTGTCCAGTTGCCACAAATTTTATACGTGGATGCTATTCTGTAATAGAAAATGAGTGAAACAGTGCTATTGCATTGAAAGGGAAAAAAATTATTCGAAGATTACTAGTTTAAAGGATATATAGCAAAAAATAGGTTAATTTTTGTCTGGGTCCCCACATCGAAAAAATAATGAAAATGCCGTATTCCAGGGATTGTCAAACTACGGCCCGCGGGCCAAACCCGGCCCGCCGGAAGGTTTTATCCGGCCCGCGGAGAGAATTTTAATTTGCTGGTCCGACGGAAATTGAAAGAATATATATATTTATATGTTATATATATCCATATTAAGAATTATGAAGATGGCTTCAAAAAAAGTGCATTTTGAGTTCGAACGCAGATTTCAAGATTTCAGAACCATTCAAACAGAATTGGATTTTTTTACCATGCCTTTCAACATCAATTGTGAAGCAATGAGGTCCGATTTGCAGTTTGAATGAATTGAATTGCAATCTAACAATCATCTCAAACAGTTGTTCCTAAATATGCCAAAGTTAGAGTTTTACAAATCATGATCGAAAGTAAGTTTACCAAATTGAATATCTCACGCCCAGAAAATCAGTGCTATGTTTGCTTCATCTTATGTATGTGAACAAGTGTTTTCAACTATGAACCTTAGAGAGAATTCTTTCAGAAGTAGACTGACAGATGAGCATTGAGCTTCGTTCCTTAGAATCAGTACATTTCACTTCGAACCTCAATATAAGAAACTTTTAAAAATGAAATCGCAATTTCATTCATCTCATTAACATATTTATACTGTAATGCATGTATATTGTTTTTAAAATTTTAGAAAAATTTATCTTGGCCCGCCAAACTTTTTTTTCGGTTTTTGGCCCGCGACCGAAAAAGTTTGCCCATCCCTGAACTAGACAGTACATTGGGTCATTTCAGTACATTGGGTCATTTCAGTACATTGGCATCACGTCGAACCTCAATAGTAGTCACTTCGAACCTCAATATAAGGAACTTTTAAAAATGAAATCGCAATTTCATTCATCTCATTAACATATTTAAATTGTAATACTTGTATCTTGTTCTTAAAATTTTAGAAAAATTTATCTTGGCCCGCCAAACTTTTTTTTTTTCGATTTTTGGCCCGCGACCAAAAAAGTTTGCCCATCCCTGCCGTATTCAAATAACCCTGGAAAGGAAAACGAATATACTTTACAATTTACATTTTCTATGCGAAAAATATACGTGAAGGTTGTTTTTGAGGTTTCTACGTCACTGTGTTATGATAAATGTGCACATTTTTTTTTTCTTTTTGAAAATAGACAATAATTGTTTTGGGTACTATTCCATTAGCAAACACCGCAACGTGTACACCGAATGTACACGGTGGTGTTCAGTGTAGTGGGTGGACCTATGTGGACCTAGTGGGTACATCTACACTGTACACGGTGGTGTTCAGTGTAGGTGTACAAGTTAGTATCCAAAACCCCTAAATGAGAAGATTACTTACTTATTCTTTTATTTGATGTTTTAATTACGTTGATGGAGGAAAAAAATCAGCCAATATAGGCCATTGTACCGTGTTTTGCGATAGTACCGGCACATTAGTGTCTCAAATAGGGTAACTGACCAAACCTTAATTACTGTAATTGCTTTTGAAGTAGCTGGCGAACTTTCATTTTGGCGTATTTTCCCTTTGAAGCATGAAGGATTCTGGCGACCCATCTAAATGGTGCTCATTGAACGTGTCCCGCTTGTCCCCCTCTAATTGCGGCCGAGCCGATACCGTTAATATAAGTACGGCTGATCTCGGATATTCGCATCCCATTGCCGAGATGAAGAATTTAAGAGCTTTAAGGCAGTTTCAAGCAAAGGAGATGCATACAGCACTGTTCTATTGACAACCTCGATGGGGAAATGATTGTCAATTATGAACACGCATCAGTCGCCAAAGCATGAAAAGTTGTCATGTTTGTCATATATCCAAGCTGTTCCGTAAAGTACCAATCAATATTAATATTTAATAAAATAAATCCCTTCTCAAATAAGTCACCATCCACCCAAACATTTTAGAGTTATTTATTTCTCAACAGCGGACAATCTCTAGCTTGGCTACTAAAATTAAATCCTCATTCAACCAAAATATAGGATGGTGCATTAAATAGTTAACCGACTTTTTAACATAATGAAATAGAATTATTGACACTGGTGAGAGAAAATTGGGTACTTACGTATTATCCCGGCTTTCCGCCAAGGAGAACGACTTTTCATCTAGATAAATGCCGGACACATGAAATTATGGATGGTTCGGAATACGGTTGGCAACAGTTTGCCAGCAGATTTGACTAAAAATTAGTTCTGCGGAATAACCGTCAGGAAAATACGTAAATCCCGAAAATTGCATAATTGTGCTGCACTTAATTACACAGTAAAAATGGTACTTGCGTGTTATCCCGGCGGTCATTCCAGCCAAATTATTTTTTCATGAAATGTGCCGACAAAGAGTTGCCAATCGCATTCGGAACCATCAATAATTTAATTTGTCCGGCATTTATCTTGGCAAAAATCGCTCGTCTCGGTAGACCGCCGGTATAATATTTAAGTACCGAAAAAATTTTGGCGAAAATGGTTGACGGTATAATACTTAAGTACCATTTATCATAAATACCATTGTAAAAATTTGGCGACTTATTTATTTTTTATTTTACCATTAGTTTTTCAGTTTTCCGTGCATGTCTATCGGGAATAATTCCGAAAGTGGGGCAGGTTTAGTTGGCCACTATTTTTTTGTTGCCAACTTCTAACCCATTAAGGTTGCCTTTAAAACAGTTCTCCATATATTCTAAGCACAGTTCTTGCAGATTGGCGTATTTAGCAACGCGGAAAAGCTTTGGCGATAACTCGCTTGGCAACCTGCTCCCCGCTTACGGAATTATTCCTCTATATATCACATATCTATTCCTAAAACATTCGAATTTGATGCTTTTTTATTGATTTGCCAAAATAATTTAACGACCACTGCATTTAAAAATAATTTGGCGAACATTGGTAAAATTGAGATACTTTATGGTATTAGAAGTACACGAAAAATCAGATACATTTTTCGTCGATTAGTGTTTCGGTATCTAAGATACATTTTTTTTTACCTAGCCCCATTCTATCAGTTAAGTTATCATAATAAATCCATCTATGTAAAATTGCTCAAAGGGCAAAATGTGTGATTACTGGATCGCATCCGCCATCTTGGATTCTTTCAAATCAACTAGCCAGATGGTGCATATTATTAATTTATAAAAAAATATTAACAAAAACCTCATCTGGAATCGTAAAATAGCAGCTCTTGCATTTAAAAATCGTAAAAACCCCACCATTTTAGTTTCATTAGCTTAACGGACACTAAGCTTAACTCAGTACTACATATTGAGTTAGGCTTAGTTACTGCTAATCGTAATGGTATTAAAAATCTGAAAATAAATTAAAATAAAGACTCACATTTTGGTGAAAAAAGAAAACCAAGAAGCCATAGTTAATAATTTGTTACAAGAACAAGAGAAATCTTAGTAGAAATGCAGTTTGAAATGTCACTTAAAAACCTTCAGGTAAATTTTAATGGCGACTCTTAGCTTCAAATGTTTCAATAATAGCGATGCCATCGCTCAAAAAGAAAATTTCAAGCCAACAATGGAGTGAAAGCACCATGTTATTACAGTCATACCAGCTGACGTCAACTTGCTTTCTATTGTATTTGGACGGCTAATAATTTTACAAGGTGTCCCCAAAAGGAGGTGATGGAGGTAATCCCCCCTGGTTTGTTGTTCTTCAGAATGAAAGGAGAAATTTCGCCAAAACGGTAGTTACTGGTGAAGATATCTCAAGAAGATTTCTTTGAGGACTTTTACTGCACAATGGAGTTATTCGGATGTAAAGTGGAAAGATAGAAAATTTTGTTAAGTACGATATTTTAGGGTAC
This sequence comes from Cheiracanthium punctorium, assembly GCA_038373885.1. Taxonomy (NCBI): domain Eukaryota; kingdom Metazoa; phylum Arthropoda; class Arachnida; order Araneae; family Cheiracanthiidae; genus Cheiracanthium; species Cheiracanthium punctorium. The sequence continues at coordinate 33,054 of JAWZYV010008307.1, forward strand.
TTACGTATTATCCCGGCGGTCATTCCCGCCAAACTGTTTTTTCGTCAAATGAGTTGCTAAACGTATTCAAAACCATTAATAATTTCATGTGCCCCGCATTTGTTTCGGCAAAAAATCCCTTGTCATAGCGAACTGACGTAAGTACCTATTTTAGTCTTTCTTGAGAGCTTCATAGCTCCGTTACTATAGATTCGTGGTTTCCAACCGTTTCATACAAGGTATGCCTTAGAAAATTGAAAAGAAATTGGCAAACCCCTTGTGTTATCCTGCAGTAATATATCTTTTTCGCGAACTCGTTTGTACATCTCGCGAAATCCCTAGGGGTTCGCGAACAGTTGCTATAGATTGTGCAAAGAAATTTTTATAGTTTTTAGGAAATTTTGTCTTGTTGTACAAGTGGGCAATGGATCTTTTTTTGATCGGAAATGTACCAGAAAGAAGTGACTGGCGAAAAATTGGAAAAAAAAGCACCCAATTTCGTACGTTTTCACGAAATAGGAGGCTTAGTGGGGAAATTTAAGTTTTGTGCTAAATACATTTAGAACAACCCGAGCTTGTGTACAACCTTTGTTCAATGGACTGCAGATTTACATCGATTACAGGAAATTTGTCACTCGAGCGGTTTTTGAAATCACCGATTCAATTGGATGATTCACTGGCGTAAGGTACTAGCGGGTATACATATACATGTATATACTTTTTAAATGAATGTAAAGTGATAGTTTTTTAGCATATTGGCCGATTTCCAAATTTCTTTATTATTGGAAAGGGATAGATTAGGAATGCAGTAGAGTCTCACTACAACGCGATCTGTCTTACGCCTTACGCGCATGATATATTACGCGATTTTTTCACGAGTAACCTATCTGGGAGCCAACGGGGAATTCTATTGCCCTCAAAATAAGATTTTTCGCCAAAAGTAAGAAGCGCAAACAGAAGTGCAGGGTTTGGGAGGTCAGTATCGTCTTCGTAAATGGCTACTGAAGAAAAGATCCTTTCTCCCACGTAGCTTCACTTCAAGACGGAAGCACCCAAACCGTACCAGACTAAAACTGGCTTTATTTATTTCTTTAATTAGGAAATGGTAGTATACAGTTAGGGAATGGTTTAAAACGGTTTGAGGGGTGTTCTTAAGTCTCTAAAATAAATGTGTCTGTGTTTCAAAATGTCGTATTCGTGTAACCTATTTATAGCATATAGCGTAAATCTTGTTACACATCTCTCGCGTAAGTCAAGACTCCATTGTAGTACCGTATTCATTTGGACAAGTTCTGATGACATCATTCCAAAAATCGAAAAAGAAAACGAGTTTTAAAACCATTTCTTAGAAGGTTGTTAATAACGGCACGGGTCGCGATACGCCAAAAATCGGCGAGATTCGCGCTGTATGGCGAATTATCGCTAAATTTGGCGCAATAAAAGCAAGTTTCTTAAACTGAATGTATCTTGGCGATATCTTTCATATTGGATGAAAGTTTGCGCAACCCCTACTACTATTTTACAATGGGAATAATGGTAGAGTTTGTATATTTGCCACGCGGTGAAATAAAATATTTCGTGTGATATATTATGCCAGCCTAACAAAAAGGTCTATGCATAAGTTTTAAGCCCCTTCGGCCCTGACGTTCTAATATTAGAACCCATCTTTGCATGGCTATATTCTTCATTTTCAAGAATTTTAACACCAAAACCCCGTGTCCTACTACCTAATACATGCAAGAGTAGCAGAATACGTTATCATTTTTGCTCTGTAGATGGCAGAGCATCTCCAGCAGAGAAGAGAATGGGCGGGTCTAGCCATCTGAAAACATAAGTTAAATTGCATGTTTATGAGTGCACGAATGGATGCATGCATGCAATTAAAAATGCACGAGAAGAGTGAAGTATTTTCACGTTCAAAGAAATGATTTCAAAAGATTTCGTACAAAATAACTGTAAATATTTTTCTCATTTTGCTCAATGATAGCCTCATGTCCTATTATATTAGAACATCTTTGAACGAGTTTGGTAATTGGCAGAATGTTGTATTTCATAATTAAGATACTGACATAGGGTGCAGTACATCTAACCACTCACTGCTTTTTTTTAATCTGCTCTATTCAAAATTCAGGGCCGAAAGGGTTAACAGCCACTTTAACGGCCATGATTGTCGATTATGCGCGCCAATCTCCAAAGAAGTAAAAACCGCCATGGGTGACCAATATACAAGGTGCCCCGAAATCATGTTTCGCTGTAGTGAAGTCATTTAAAGTCGGTTTTCTTTTTAAAACAGAACCACACGTGTTCGCTCTGTTGTAGGATGTACGAAAGTAAATACATCGAAAAGGAAAGTAATAACCACGTCTGCCGGTTAGTTCCGGATTTTCGCACATACATGTCTATACGCGAAAAAAAAAAGTGAATAAAAATGGCTGATTGTCCTCTCTGTTAAAAAAAAAAGCACTATTCCTTTTTTTTTTTTTTTTTTTTTTTTTAACCGAAAAGTGAGTTAACTGCAAAACGCATCTCAGACAATAAGAATTTTAAAATTGCATTTAACAGGTCGAATTTTGTACAGAAAGAAAAGAGCGTTTCCGAGAAGTTTTAAGTCATGTCTCGCAGTGGCTAAGTGGTGGGAGCTCGGTTTTCATCAGAATTGTAACCTAAGTTAGGGATGGACGCGGGACGAAAAATAGGTGTCTTGCGTCTCGCAAAACAGCCGGAAAGCTTTGTCTCGTCTCGCAAAATTCCTATATCAAGATGTTAAAAATGTTTGTCTCGTCTCGCAAAAAGAGCTGCAAATCTCTGTCTCGTCTCGCAAAACGTCGTCTCGCGTCCATCCCTAACCTAAGTTCAGCAGCGCTTGTTCCGGTCCGTGAGGGCGACAAAATCTCTCTCGAGAGGAATGCATCGGGACTGCGTACGCTGAAGTGAGCTGGGGTGCATGTAAAATCGGATAGGGTCTCCTAATAGTTTGTTCCATATTGAAATGACATCTATAGGGATGCCAATCCAAATGCAGGTCTCTCATCTGAAAGTGGCTCAACATTGAGAGACCCTGGGCTAAATCGGTTTCCTATAGGGCAGAGGTTCCCAAACTAGGTGCCGTGGAGATAATCAAGAAAAGTGTTTTGGTGGAGTATAATCCAATCATTTCCTCTGAACCGGTATTCCCATGAAAGTGAGCGAAGCCGATCACTAGGTGGGCTCAAACAAAAATATTTCAGTCAAGTTCAAAACTGTCCTGTAGCCTCTCTATTATAGGAACTCCCTGAAATGGGGGTATTGTCAAAATTCTATACTCCTTTCCCAAGAGAGTACTTCCTTGATAGTGAGCCCTATAAACAAACAAACAAAAATAAGGTAAAATGCATCCAAACTGCTTCATTCTAACTTCCATATTCATATTACTTTAAAGGAAATCTGCCGCGAAAGTTTTTAGCCTGAAATGGTGCCGTGAAATGTTTTTAGCCCGACAAGGGTGCAGCGGGTAAAATAAGTTTGGGAACCCCTGCTATAGGGCAATGTTGGCTCACCTGTAGGGTGCCTCCAGAGGGTAAATATAGAGTACTAGTATACTCCAGAGGGTATACTAGAGAGCGCATCACTCTTCAGAACTTGTGAAATGTGATACTAGAACCCTTCACAAATCATAAATTGCATTCCTAAGCAGAGCAGCTACATAACATTGTTTCTTAAAAACTGAACGATGAAAACGGAAAAGAGTGCGATGACCGCGAATGCTCCGTAGAAAACTACGGAGAGCTAGATGCTCAAGAATGATGCGCCCGCGATTTTGTCACAAGCCAACTGATTGAACAAGTGCCTCCAGTTTCGGTTGCCAAAGCGCTGTCTATTTCTTATATCCCTGCTCTGTGGATGCCTCCGTAATAAAGTAGGTGACACTTTCGGCCTTTCTCGCCCCTGGTCCCACTCTACGCCCCACTCTATGCCCCTGGTTAATATGCACCTCCTGTGGCCCACTTGGTGGTACGCATGGTGTAGGTTTGGCATCACTATTTTAAAGACATATTTGTAGCATTTTTTTTCTTATTTTAAGCAAAAGAATGTCACAGCAATAAAATACTGAAAAATTCGTCGAAAAGAAGAGAGAAAACCATTTATTGAGTACCAAGAGAGTGACACTTTTCTGTGTTCACACAGAATGCATACACTGTTACATATAATTAAGAATACACACACTTATTACAAAAACGTTTCCAATAACAAAACATTCGATACAGTATTGTGAGTAGTAACTTGTATGTTTTAACCTTAAAGCACGATATTTCTGACAGTTATAAATAGGTATTCAATTCTACAGAAATGACGTTTTAAAAATAATAAATCTCAAAAAGTCTAAGGGCTACATTTTCGTGAGCAGGTGTCCAGTGGTCGCAAAGTTTATACGTTGGTGCTATTCTGCAATAGAAAATGAGTGAAACAGTGCTATTGCCATGAAAGTAAAGAAAAAAAAGTTTCTTTAAAGATGGCTAATTTAAAGAATCTGTCGTTAAGATTTGCGTGGTTTTTGTCTGGGTCCCTCTAACGAAGAAGTATTAAAAATAGCGTATTCAAATAACCCCGGAAAAGAAAAGCAGATATACCTTTACAATCTTCCTTTTTCTATGCGGAAAAGAGATTCGTGAAGGTTGTTCTTTAAGATTACTACGTCACTGTGTTATGATAAATGTGCTCAGATATTTTGAAAATAAACAAAATATTGTTTCGGGTACCATTTCTTACCAAGAACTCCAACTAGCAGGTACTCCGAGTGTACACGGTGGCGTTTGTTCAGTCTGTATCGAACCCGCAACCTTCCGGTTAAAATAACTTGTGCCTTAATATCTGGGCTTTCCCGGATAAACGAGACGAGTTATTTACCTATTATTTTATTTGTTGTTTTAATTACGTCGATAGCGCAGTGGGGGGGGGGGTCGCCTAATAGGCCATTGTACAGTGTTTTGCGAAAGCTCAGATACAATTCAAGTAGGGTAACTGTCCCGGTGGCATCACTTGATATTGGCGCCCCTTCCTTTAACAGTATAAAGGATTTGGGCGTTCACTCAGCACGGTGCTCAGGAAGCATGTCCCGCTTGTCCCCCTCTAATTGCGTCCTGCCGATACTCTTAATAAAAATACGGCTCTAGGATATTTGAATCCCACAGGCGAGATGAAGAATTTGTGAGCTTTAATTGTCATTGTGGCAATTTCAAGCAAAAGAAATGTATGGAACACTGTTCTATTGGCAACCTCAATGAGGAAAGATTATCGAATATGCGCCTGCGTAAGTCGCCAAACCATGAAAACTCGCTATGTTTGTCAAATATCCAAGCAGTTCTGCGAAGTATACCAGTAAATATTACTATTAAATAAAAATATTCCATCTCCAATAAGCCACCATTCACCCCGACAATTTGGGGAGTATTTATTTCTCAACATGGAGCAACCTCTAGCTTGGCTACTAAAATTAAATTCCCATGTTACCGAGATATATCCATACCACCTAGATAGTAATGATAAAATCTCGCGTAAATCTTTGCATTCCTGCACAATTTTGAAATTGTAAAACATTGCTGCGATTTTGGCATAGTCTTTATGCTGCCAAGTAAGCTCGGTGGCTGCTCACAAGTATCCTAACCTAAACCAGGGGCGTAGCCAGTGGGGGGGATATCGGGATATATCAACGCCCCCTAGAGAGGAAAGCCGCGGTGCTTACTTGTGACGTCACACCGAGTAGGTAAAGCAAAGCGTTTCCATTGGGTTTCTCCTCTCTCCCGCGCGCGGGAGAGAGGAGAAACCCAATGGAAACGCTTTGCTTTACCTACTCGGTGTGACGTCACAAGTAAGCACCGCGGCTTTCCTCTCTAGGGGGCGTTGGATATATCCCCCCCTCCGAAATTTTTGGATTAGTGATAAAATTCCGTCTATTTATATACATATAAGTTCATATCCCTCCCGAAAAATTTTTCCTGGCTACGCGCCTGACCTAAACCAGTGGTTCCCAAACGTTTCCTCCCGGTGAATCTCTCATAGTATGTGAAAGAAATTGGCTAACTTCTTGCACAGTCTCTTGTACTAGTACGTTATCTACGTTATTTTCGCGAACCCTTGGAAGTTTCGTGTAAGCACCCGGTTGGGAGCTAATGCAAATAATTAAATCGGATTTTTAAAAGGGAAACTCTTTAAAAACGCCATTTTGGGGACTATCCGGAATCGCGCCAAACAGTTTATAGTTTGCCGCAATTGTAGATTATAACCCAACTGTTCCTGCAAAATTCTTTTAAATAATGTTCGTAAAATATGGAACAGATATGTCTGTACTAATTTAGATACTTACGTATTATCCCGGTGGTCCGTCAAGACGAGCGATTTTTTTTGCCGAGATAAATGCCGGGCACATGAAATTATTAATGGTTTTGAATACGATTGGCGACAGTTTGGCAGCTCATTTGGCGAAAAAGTAGTTTTGCGGGAATGTCCGCCGGGATAATACGTAAGTACCCTAATTTACTGCTTAGGAAGATTTCTGAAATCCTTTCAAATTGGCTTTTTTAAAAAGTGGGCTACCAGTTTTGAACTTATAAATAGATAACATTAGTATAGATTATCAGGTACTTTGGCACTATACCGTCGGCTTCAGCAAATTTACCTAACATTTTGAATAATCAACATAGCTGCCTAAATTAAAAATGATGGTGTATTAAATAGCTAAACGACTTTTTAAACATAATGAAATAGAATTATTGACACTAATGAGAGAAAGTTGTATAATTGTCTTGCGCTATTGGAGCTTAATTGCAAAGATTCAGAGAAAAAATATTGGCGGAAATGGCTGACGGTATAATACTTAAGTACCGGTTATCATAAACGCCATTGTAAAAATTTGGCGACTTTTTTTACCTTTATGCATTTTTATTTTACAGTTAATTTTTCGATTTTCCATACATATCTATCACACATCTGATAATAAAACATTAGAATTTAATGCTTGTTTATTGATTTGACAAAATAATTTAACGACGCATTTTAAAAATTTTGGTGAACAAAATGAGATACTTTATGGCATTAAAATTACACGAAAAATCCGATACATTTTTCGTCAATGAGTATTTCTGTATGTAAGATACATTTTTTACCTTTCCCCATCCCATCAGTTATCTTAACAAATCCGTCGAATTAAAATTGCTCATATGGCAAAATGTGCGATTACTGGATCGCATCCGCCATCTTGGATTTTTCCAAATCGACTAGATAGATGGCTTATATTATTAATTTACAAAAAAGTACTAACAAAGACTTCATCTGGAACTGTAAACTAGCAGCTATTACGTTTAAAAATAGTAAAAATGCCACCA
>JAWZYV010008308.1:0-14806 GCA_038373885.1 Cheiracanthium punctorium
CTAAAGTGCGGGCGTGAAATATCTCCAAATTCCAAATTGAAATTTTTTTTCCGTTGGGTTAGATGAAAATAATATCATTCGCCTTCGAAGCAGACTTCAGTATGCTGACATTACTCATAATGAAGTGTACCCGATGTTGTAACCCGACAGAAGTCACTTTACCAATCTCGTGATTCGCTGCAGCCATTTGCGGTTAGGCCATGCAGGAGTTGCGGACACCTGAACAGACGTTAGGGAAAAATTTTGGATCCTATAAGGACGACAGCGAATCAAGACCATCGTGTTCAACTGCAATCTTTGCAAAAAATTTCGAACCCTAGTAGCACAATTAGTCCAAAAGACGTTTAAAACACGTTTTTTAACGTCAAAAAACGTGTTTCCAACGTAATTTTAACGTTTTTTGAACTATTTGTGCTACTAGGGAGTTAAGCCATTTACCCAAGACGAAGCTCCACTTCTCCCAGATCATATTAAGCAGACTCATCCATCTGAGGTAACGGGTATCGATTATGCTGGTCCCCTTTACGTAAAGAGTACAGACGGAACAAAAAAAGCTTACGTTCTGCTTTTTACGTCTGCCGTCGCCAGAGCTGTCCATTTTGAGCTCACCGAAGTTCTGACAACCAAAACATTCTTACTCGCGTTTAGAAAATTTGTATCCCGAAGAGGACTATGTAAAAAACTATACTCGGACAACGCGAGTTCTTTCAAAAGATCTAAAACTGAAATAAATTTACTGTGGAAACTTTTGAAGGAAGAAGAAATCCAGACCTACTTTGGAAATAAAAACGTCGAATTGAATTTTATCGTAGAGAGAGCAGCATGGTCAGCATGAGCAGCAGTTTTGGCTTTACAAAATAGTGAAGTACGAAAAAATGACAGTACTTTCCGATAAATCGAATACCTGTGACATTTATAACTTCAGTATTTTTTTTAAATACTTTTCTGTTTAACAATAGCTACTTGGTTTCTTGTTGCAAACTTATGTCTTACATTAAATATTAACAAATGATACAATTAAGTGAGCTAAAACCTAATATTTAACCACAAAGTTACTCCTCGAATGCAGAATAAATATTCGAGACGAATGAATATTTTTACTTCTGTGCAAACGTACGAATTCCTATGCGGAAATGTTCTCCCTCCTGATTATCTTAGAAGTCATTGGAGAACTAACACTCTGGAACATTTTTCTTGCGTCAGAATACTTCCTGAAGATATCCTCCAAACATTTTTATCGGTTTTTGCGGTTAAACAAAAAGAATGTGTTTGGCCAGTATCCTCCTAGTTTCTTTAATTTATTGGATGAGTAAGAATTTAAGTTAAATGGAATTTTAAAAATGAACGCTTTGTAAGTTTAACTGATATTCAACTTGGATTATTTTCTTTTTGTTGTCGTTCTTTTGATATTGAATATCAATACGGTGCTTGGAGTTATTTGGTTACACAACACATAGATTTCGAAATTTATTAATAATTTAATTTATTTTATTATGTTTAACACTTAAAGGGTTGTAATACCTAAAAAATCGGCCATAAAAGTGCTTGCTTTTTAATCAAAAAAATGAATAATTGTATGTACAATATATGTATTCATTTTAAGGTTTTAGAATTTTTTTTAGCATGAAATTAAAAATAAATCAATTCAAATTTAGGTAAAGACAACATTTAGGGTTATTTTCACTGAATGTGTGTGGTTCCAGTAAGCAAGGAAAAAGTAAAAAAAAAAAAAAAAATATTTTAAATGCAAAAATGGAATTTTGCTAAACGTAGTTCATGAAATAAATAAGTATTAGTAAATTTTCTTTGAACTGAGCTATAAAAGTGAGTTAATATAGAAAATTGCATATCAAGAGTACACATGTTTGAGTAGTGCTCCTATGTATTACAAAAAAAAAATTATTTTCCATAATCTAATTAAAAATAATTTGGTACTGTCGTCTGTTGCATAAAATAAAAAGTCCGTGCGAAAGCATTGAAATGCTCTAATCTTACTGGAGCAGAGCTTTAACGTCAGCCTGGAAATATCTCGGGCACGAGAAACGCGAGGAGAAAGCTCAGCTTGTGAGGGGGGGGGGAGTTAAAAGATGTGTAGAACAACATCAAAATAGTCAGCTTAAGAATTATAGTCGAAATATACTCCTTTTAAAACGTCGAAAATTCCAGTTTGATTTATGAAACTGCGATTCATTGCTAATTTCGAAATATGGAAGTTAATAGTGTTGTTCATTTGGTATCCCTTTGTCTTTTTTATGCTTCATTACGTATGTGTCGTAGATACAAAATGAAACATTTGAAAATCGTATTTATAGAACATAAAAATTTGCTTTTTTTCTTTCTGATGGCCGGGTCATCGGCGTACTTGAAGATTGACCACAACGAGGACCTCGGATGTTGGTCACTTCATTATGGGGGCGTCTATTAGGCAGAACAACGCTGCTCCTATGAGTGGTCTCCTAATTTTGAACTAATTTAGGATACCAGACAGAGCACCGGAAATCGGCACCCCCAGAGGTATCGTTTGAATGTGGAGAACATTAGAGCCACGAACAGATTTTACGTGCACCAGCTCCCATTACCCTAAACGGATCCACAGTAGTCCAGCCGACGAAGGACTTGGCCAAGTCAGTCCTGCTTCACTTTCCGTGTTCTTACAGGAAAGGAACTTAGTGACTAGGCCACTGCGGGAATTGGAATATAAATTTACATAAAAAGTAGTATTTCCGGATTTAAGATAGTAAAAAATGTACTTTAAAAATGAAAGTGTGCTATCATGTTTTTCTTATTGATGAAAAAAAATTAATATACAGTATTATAAAACCAAATGTAGGATTTGAGTTAAACATTTTTGCTAACCAATAATATTTCACTATTGTTCGGCAAATATGTAATACTTCTCTTAAGCTGAATATGCTTAGAAAAATAATCAGCCAGGAAGTGTTACATTTTTTCAGTCATAACCTCTTTTCACGTGTGAATGGCGGAGTCTCTTCTTAAAAAAAAAAAAAAATTGTACCACCAATACAGCCATGTTTAGTCACCAGTCATCCAATCACTTCCAACGTGCTTTTATCCAGGACCTTATCATTCACCGAGGGACGCAGCCAAGGGTATTTCCCCCCAAATTTTGAATTTTTGTTAATTGGATTTCAACGAATAAAGCATTTTTGTGGGAAATTGGACGGTTCTCTCCTGTTGGGTACCGAGATTTTGAATTTTTGTTAATTGGATGTCAATGAAGAACCTTTTTTTTAATGGAATTTTCGAATTTTTTTCATTTATTGGTCACTGCACTGGCACTAGATTGTGCAGAACCTAGTAATTTCCCTTTAGTATCGAGCACGCGGGGGATTTGGAGACCGGTGTTTCTATGACTTCGCGGCCTTGTGGTCATTCTGGTATACCTAACTCATCTATATGAAGTTTTGCATTGTTGTGTAAACTACTGAGTATTTCGGACAACTATGGAATGGTTTGTTTTGTTGACTGTTATTGAAAGCTGTGCCTCGCCCCACAGTAGCCGAGTGGAGAATCGCACTCAAAAATGGTAGACGGCAGAATGTGAAGGTCCAGCGTTCTGGACTATCGCGCGGCTGTCGATCTAAGTGTCTGGAGTTCTTCTTAGTTTTCTCCAAGTGTATCATGAATACGCGTTAGAACCCTTTAAAAAGTTCTCTGACCAAGGTACCATGCATTCTTGGTAGAAAGCTCTCGATGTAGCTTTGCCATAGGACAACACTCAAAGCTGAATAACTGAAACACTAGACCTAAACCTATACACGCAAGATGCCCTATTCTAACGGTTGCAAGTTGCGCCGAGTACCTAGTCCGCCTAGAAGGTGGGGCAGGAATGAAAAATACCCCACGGTCGGGATTTAAACGGGCCTACACTGTTTAACCTTTTGATGGGCAGTCTTTGGTTTACCTCTTTGGCGTCCCCATAATGAAATGACCAACGTCTCCAGATCTCACAGGGGGTCAAGCCTACATTAAGCCTCTGACACGGCCATTAGAAAGGAAACGATCATTTTTGGTGACAAAAAGGCTCCACCGTCATCAGCTGGGAAAGGAAAATTCCAACATTTCCAAAAGCAGAAGAAGCTCAGTTCGCTTCACGGAAAATGGCACCCAAAATGACGCTCGGGCTTAGTTAGAATCACCGAAAATGAAAATCTGATTGACTCTCGGGCTTACATCTTTTCACAGGAAATGGCACCCCAAATGACTCTCGGGCTTAATTAGCATCACCGAAAATTTCAATCCGAATGACTCTGGAACATTCTTCTTTCTACTGAAAATGGTAACCTCCAGTGACCCTTGGTCCGGTTGGCTTCATAGAAAATGGCACCTCAAATGATTCTCGGGCTTAGTTAGCATCAACGAAAATGGCTACCGAATGACAACTAAAATGGCTAAGTGAGTCGGTCTTAGTTCGCTTTACCTAAAATGACGACATGAATGAGCCTCGGTCTTAGTTCGCTTTACCGAAAATGGCTACCCGAGCGATTCTTGGTTCGCTTCACCGAAAATGACAACTCGAGTGAGTCGGGCTTAGTTAGCATTACCGAAAATGACAATCGGAGTGACTCTCGGGCTTACTTCTTTTCGCAGAAAATGGCACCCCAAATGACGCTCGGGCTTGGTTAGCATCACCGAAAATGACAGAAAGAGTGATTCCTGGTCTTAGATCGCTTCACCGAAAATGGCAACTCGAGTGAGTCGGGCTTAGTTCGCTTTACCGAAAATAGCAACCCAACTGAGTCTCGTGCTTAGTTCGCTTCACCGAAAATGCCAATCCCAGTGACTCTTGGTCTTAGTTCACTTCACCAAAAATGCCAAATCGAGTGACTCTCGGTCTTGGACTTGAAAGTCCCCAAAAATTGTTCTGGAAAATCTATTTTTCACATGCATCGAAGATAAACAATTAAAATACGCTTACATGTAAGAGTTTTAACAAAATGTCTCCCCATCCATTATAAACCAATTTTTAGCCTCACAGCACAACAAATAAGCTCCTGACGTTAAATTAAAAACGTAATTCTGAGGGATATCAGCGGCCCTCTTAAAACCAGAGGAAATTAATTTCAGATTTCAGGTCCGTCACTTAACCTTCCACTGTTATGGTAATGAGCTCTGGAAAGCTGCGCAGTTAATTATCATGCAGTGATTTAAGTTTTGGAAGTTCTGTTTCGAAGATGGGATTATGTATGAAAAGGGATGAGTTACGGTTGAAGAAACTGCTTTCGATTCCACTGCGGTGTCAGTCATTAAGTAGTTTTGTTGTAATCCATTGTCACTTTAATTTCAATGCTGGGGAAAAGCAGGAGCGAAATAGAGCTTCTTTTGTTTGGTGTTTGAGTGACGTCCTTGGCATAGTTCCAGGAAATTTTTGCGAAAGCTTGTTCGCACGAGATTAAAGAATGGGATTTAGTGCGCCAAAGGACGCCAAAGATAATATTATATTTAAAAGTACCTTAATATTTATATAACTGGGATGCATCCGAATAGGTAAAGATTTTTAACTTATTATGTTGTTAAAATGTCAAGGTGTCCCAGAATTTACTCAAAATTTGAATTAAATAGAAAATTAATGAATTTAGCGTTGGAAACTAAAAAAGGATGAAAAAAATGGGAAAGCTGACTGTTTAGGGTTAGCAAAAATGCCCCACTAATCGAAAGAGCAAAGAGTTTCAATTGTTGAACAACATTTCAAAGAAAGTTTGATTCATGATGATTTTGGTGAGAAATGATGTGTAAGATCTTGTAATTTATCACCATTGGCTATCTTTCTTTCGGGTTATTTGAAGGTTAAAGCCTATGTCAATTAGTCCACATCCATCCGTGAATCGAAGGAGGATATGCGAAAGATTCAATGCTTTACTAAAGAAATTCGGCCACATTTATTCGAAGTGATCCTAGACAATTTCGACGAAAGAGTGCGTATGTGCCAGCAAAACCATGGAGATCGATTGCCCGATTCCATACATATACCAACGCTCTATACTTTATGTTTCAATGAAAAAAATATAATTGGAAAGACTGTGTTTTCTTTTTAATTCAACTCTTGAGTGCACGAGGTGTATCTGCCTCGGATGGGGGGGGGTGCCTTGGCAGGTGCACTTTCTAAGAGGTTCTAACGCGTATTCACGTTACATCTGGAGAAAATCTATCAAAACTCCAAACCCTTAGATCGACAGCCGCGCGATGGGAACCGCGAACCCGGGACTTTCACACTTCCGCCGTCTACCATTTTCAGTGGCATAACCACTGTGCCATGGTTAGCCCGCGTACATTTTGGGACACCCTGTATTATCATGCATTAAAATAATTATTAAAATAATAATTTTAAATGAAAAACATTTGTAAAGGAATTATTAAAAAGAGAAACACAGGATGTTTAATATTGCTTAAATATTATAAATGTTTTTCATTTAAAATTGTGTATGGACATACTATTACGAGTTAGAGATCAAGTATTTGTAGATGATTTATGCTAATTATTTTGCGGTATACTATACTTATATATTATGTGTAAAATATTTTTTAGCACGCGTAGAATAATCCTTTATATATTAATACTATTATGTCTACCGGGAGGTAGGTAGTATACCTTTTTTTACATAAAACTCAAACCAACAAGTACTGAATCATAAGCAAGCTGTGTCTAAGCAGAGGATTATTATTTCTTGAATTATAAATTGGGAGAATTTTATAGATAATACAGTGGAACTTCCTAAGGTGGACACCCTCAGAACTTAACACCTCAGAAGCAGTTTCTTGGGATCGGAGGATGTCCATACCATAAAAACCTTTATAAGTAGGACACCTCTGAAAGCTGGACACTCTTGAAGGGATACTGAGGTGTCCAAATTACGGAGGTTTCACTTTATACAGATTTTTTTCATTTCAGAAAAATAGGCACCCTACCTCTTTTTTCATGTCTACACTTATTGGAGGATTTTATTTCAAATGCCCTGAAATTGATGTTTAGGTATTCATGAGTGTTGCATTTTACAGCTAGAATTTTAAGGTTGTCTGTTTTTTTTTCCCTTGAGATGTTGGGGAATATATGAAAATATCGCTTTTGCCTCTTTTCTCCCGTAAGTTGCGAATTTTGAAAAATCATCTCCAATCTGGCATATACACTAAAACACTCACATACCCTCCAAATTCAATATTATTAGCTTCAGCAGTTTTGGCTTTACAAAATAGTGAAATACGAAAAAATGACAGTACTTTCCGATAAATCGAATACCTGTGACATTTATAACTTCAGTTTTTTTTTATAATACTTTTCTGTTTAACAATATCTACTCAGTTACTAGATGCAAACGTTTGTCTTACATTAAATACTCACAAATGATACAATTTAGGGAGCTAGAACCTAATATTTGACCTGAAAGTTATTCCTCGAATGCAGAATAAATATTCGAGACGAATGAATACTTTTACTTCTGTGCAAACGTACGAATTCCTAGGCGAAAATTTTCTCCTCCTGATTATCTTAGAAGTCATTGGAGAACTCCCTGGAACATTTTTCTTGCGTCAAAATACTGCCTCAAGATATCCTCAGAACATTTTTATCGGTTTTTGCGGCTAAACAAAAAGAATGTGTTTTGCGGATACTCTCCAAGTTTCGTTAATTTATTGGATGGATGAGGATTTAAGTTAAATGGAATTTTATAAATGAACGCTTTGTAAGTTTAACTGTTATTATTTTATTTTTGCTGTCGTTCTTTTTATATTGAATATTAATACGGTACTTGGAATTATTTGGTTACACAACAGAGAGATTTGGAAATTAATTAATAATTTTTATAATGTATTATGTTTAAAATAAAAGGTTGTAATACTTGAAAAACGGCCGCAAAAGTGCACGTTTTTTTTATCCAAAAAAATTGAATGTGTATATACAATATAGATATTCATTTTAAGGTTTTGAACATTATTTTAGTATGAAATTAAAAATAAATCAATAGAAATTAGGTAAAGACAACATTTAGGGTTATAATTACTGAATGTGTGTTTTCCAGTAAGCAGGGAAAAAGGAAAAATATATATTTTAAATGCAAAGATTGAATTTTGTTAAACTTAGTTCATGAAATAAATAAGATTAGTAATTTTTTTTTGCACTTAAGTATAAAAGTGAGCTAATATAGAAAATTGCATATCAAGACTACACATGTTTGAGTGGTGCTCCGATGTATTACAATGTATATATATATACTAGCTGCGTGCCCGTTCTCCGCACGGTAGGGAACGAAACTTTTTCTTATATGTATAATTCGATTTAATTCCAGTGATTTGGAATCTTAAAATAAGCAAAATGGTTTGACTCTTCGCGTAAAGTTGCTCCTTACTTATTCTTAAAGTTAGTATAAGTACTAACCTGTGACCATTGTTAATATTATGACGCAAAAAACTATGTCTGTGTCATTCACGATCAGAAAAGAAAAGCGTGACGGTTTTCAGTGAAAATTCCTAATTTTCAAAATGTCTCATTTCTGCATCATACTCTTTTTTAGATTTAAGTTATGCCATTAACACCTTAGATACTACATGAAGTGGAGAACCGTTTTACTTTATAATTAAATAGTTGTGTACCCACTCTTCGCAAGGCAAGAGGAGAACATTCTCCTAAAATGTGATCAGAACTACTTGTGACAAAACAGAATCTCCAAGAAAAAAGAAAGTTCTGTTACAGTCTTTTCTGTTGAAACTACCGCGGGATATATTAACGCGACGTAGAATTACTTAATGTTTTGATAGCTGTGATGTAATACGGGTGTTAAAAAATGAATAGAAGACTTAGTTTCACAAAATATTTATTAATGCGGTATATTGTGGTTTGATCAATATTGCCTTATCATATCTACTTACTATTAATTATACTATCTTTTACTGATACCAATACAATATACTGTCGTTTTGCAACCGTTAATGCTTAATTTAAAGAAACGGTTTAGATGTAGGCGAATGTAGGCTTTTACTCTTTGGTGATTCCACGGAGATATACTATAGGAGTGGACACTCTCCATAGCTGTAATGTTAAACTTTTGGTACCCCAAATAAGTTTCAATTATGTAAACATTGGAAATCTAGTGACGTGCAGCTATCCTAGCAGCAAAAGAATAAAGCATTTCCCGTGCTGATTGATAACTAATTCATGGCTCACTGGGATAAGTACAGGCTGTCCGGAAACCAGTTTCTCCTATGGGATTTTCCGTACGAGTAAATTTTCGCCGCTTCTCCGATTTGTCGCTTTTACCCAACGAATCACTGTTGCCAACTCTGCCGGAGAAATTATGCCTACAATCAAAGCTAAAAGTATCCAGGAATGGATAACAATGGCCGCATTCGTAAACGTACCCCAGGATTCCTAACATACTTGAAAAGTGACAAAACGCACTAACTGTAGGAAAATCGTGTCTACACAAAAACCGTCTCGAGCGAAATAGCACTCAAGTGCTAAAAAAGGCGCCAAAACACGGCTTTTTTTTTTCTCGGCTTGAAAACATTGGCTGCATTCGTAAACGATAAACTCGTTGCACGAGTGCAACTCGTTTGGCGTTTACGAATGCGGCCATTGTTATCCATTCCTGGATACTTTTAGCTTTGATTTTAGGCATAATTTCTCCGGCAGAGTTGGCAACAGTGATTCGTTGGGTAAAAGCGACAAATCGGCGAAAATTTACTCGTACGGAAAAACGGAGCTTTCTGGACAGCCTGTACTTTTCCCAGTGAGCCGGGGCCGTCGTTATTAGCAACCGGGCCTGATTGTTCGTTGCCACCTGAAGAAATGAGTGAAACATTGAGGCCTAATATTTACATTTGCGCTGTTCGATTGTATGCGATTTGGATTATAAACGTTAATTTATTTTATAATTAAAAGACAATTTTGTTATAGTTTTGTCATAGTGATTTAATGACAAGGTCATTTAGATGTAGGTAGTGATTTTTTGAAGATTTCGCCTTTTTTTATAGAAATAAATATAGAATTATTTTTATATAGAGAATATATTTTTATATAGAAATAAATCAAGAAAGAATTCGAACTTTCAGTTCTGAATGTAAAGATAAGTATACAATTGAATAACTTATTTAGAAAATTATACAAATTTATAGGATATAAAGAATGTTTTGTGAATTAATATTCATGTGTTTTTTATAAATTATTTTAATTTGAAATCGTTTAACTTGGGTAGTTTATTATTCTAGTAAATAAGCGTGCGTTGTAATACTAGTTAGACATTCTTATCTGTTTAATTGTTTCAGTTGAAAATGTCATTTATCATAAATGCACTTAATGCTTGATATTGGTTTCAGTGCAGAAGTACTGTAAAATATGTTATTAATTTTTGCGCATGTTTATGTAGATACTTTAATTGAAGTTAATATTTTGTATAAGCGTTCATTATGTTCAAATTCAAAGTTCCATTTAGATAATGGCTATAATAAAAAGTAACTAATTCAGGGATCGTTTGTTTTAAGTTTACTACAGTGTTTAGCGCAAATTGTGAAAAGGGATCTTGAAATTTTTCGAGTCCTAGAGCTGTTAGTTTATCTTAATTTGTATTCAAAGGCCGTGGAGCAGTTTTTTTAAAGCTATAACCCTAATATACAGCGATGCAGGGACGAAAACATTTATTTTCAATCACCATTTAATAACTTAAAAAAAGAGGTGTTGGAATATTAGTGGTATTTCCTAAAATTTATTATTTTTCTTTCGAGAAGAAAAAATATATGGAACTAACACTGAAAATTATAAATCATTTTCATTTCGAATGGTAAAATTTTCGATAAATAAACTCATTTGAACTAACCAAAATAAAAACAGTTAACAAACGTGTTTGATCATACACTGTTACATGATTCTTAATCCTTTTGATATATTTTATCTCCCCTTTAAGTTCGTACTACTATTTATGGGACACCCTATATTGTGTAATTTATTCTAAATGTTTCTCGTTAAATTAATTTACATTATTTTTCATGTAAATACCAAGGACATGCAGCACACAGGTTGTACTTATAATTATAGCAAACATTCTTCTGATACAATCGCCTTACAAAAGATTAAAATTAAATAGTATAGCAGTACTTAATTTTTTTATACGTGAATTGTAAATATCAAATATTTTAAATTCTATTTCAGCTCCTAGTCATATATTCTGTTAATATATTAACCGAACAATATTTAATAAATGAAAATTTAATAACTATTAGTTAAATTTATTTTAAAAGTAATAATGGTTGTAACTGCTTTGAAAATGTGAAACTTAAACATTCAGTATAAAGAAATGCATAAAAATGTCTGTATCATTTGTGTATTCATTTACTTTAATGTGTACTAAAAGTCAGCTTAATTTGTTCATGTATATTAAAAATCAAGCTAAAATAATGAATCATGAGAATGAGCACTACTTTGTTTTTCCTTCAAATTACATGCATCTATTTACTTTAATGTCCACGTGTATCATAGTAAAGAAACTGTCAATGAGTTCATACTTGAATTAGTAACACAATCACTACTTAAAACTACATTAAATAACGTTTCAAAGCATCGGAAAGATTAAAAATTGCTTGATGTATACGGGAAGAAGGGAGCATCCGTAGGCCTCTTTGGATGACTCATCGAAATACACGCGCAGGCCCGTTACTAATAGCGAAGGCCCCGAGTGAGCCATGACTAATTTTACTTGTTTTTAATTTTCCGACCTAGCATGTGAACGAGATTATGAACGCGAACACTAAATTTAAAATATTTCTTTCGCTTTTGCTTACATGGTTCCCTTAGTAACAAATGTATAAAAAAAGATTTAAAAAATGTTCTATCTGAAGATTATTAAAATATTGAGTTTCTTTTGTGAACGAGTGTGCATATCGTGGCTCACAGAGAAGAAGTTTTCGTCTGCCGCGGTATATATTGACATTAGAAAATGGTGCGAGTTCTTAATGTGACATGAATTTAACATTTTAACATGAGATTTTTAGCGGCAATTTAAAGCTGTGTTAAAATTTGTCACAGCATGAAATAAATGTAAATACTGCTTTTTTGAGTGTGATCGTTATTATAAATGAAGACTTTTTAAATATTGCATTCACACATACAACATTCTTCTAAATTTACTACTATTTCTTAAAATACAGCTTTTGGGTAAAATAATAACACGACATTACATACATAATATTACTTCGCTTCGAAATTATTGCCTATATTAATTACGAAATAATATTCTAAGACAATCAGGTAATTAAAACACACCTGAAGACAGAAATTATTATATATCACGTTCATAAGACTATGTATTTCATATTTTTTTGAAGTTCCGCTAATTCAACGATCTCCATTTACTTCGTATCGATGGAAATATAAACAACCTGGATGCGCAGAAGCAGGAGATGCGCAGTTACCCAGTGTGCGTAGCGCCATCTGTTTTCAACAACAATCCAACTTTCTAAGAGAATTGTCCCCTCCTACACATTTACCTTCGTGGGTGATTCATTGCAATTTACGCATTAGCATAAACAATAATTATTTCAGTTTATGGTTGCCACTAAATCAGCTCTCCATAAATTTTTACGCATAGTTCTTCTCAGATTGGTGTATTTAGCACCAGGGGCATATTATCGCACGGGCAAATCGGGACTTTTCCCAGGGGCCTCCGGCTCGAAATGGCCCCCAATTTCAAATGTTGTTCTTTTTTTACAAAAATGTTTATGAAAAATAAAACAAATTTCATACATGGGGGGCCCCAAAATTCATCAATTCCCGGGGCCCCCTGTTGGTCATAATCAGGCCTTGTTTAATACCGCAATATATTTCCTGCTATTCGAAAACGTGACCCGTTTGAGATCTCAATCGAAAATAATGCTGGATAATTCACTGGTGAAAAAACAGCATTCAATTATTTTTCTGGCAACGTAAAGTAAAATATAGAACTATTTCATGCGTGGCGTATGTTTTGCTTGTGAGTCCATTATTCTGATTGAGTTTCGAAAGAGGTTTTACACTTATGACATCAAAATCACGCACTTTTCACATGCGAAAACTCAGTTATTTTAAAGTAATTTTTTTTATTTATTTTTTCAACTGGCAATTTTAATAATTGTTACTGTCTCCAAGACAACCAAAACGCAAGATATCATACCGAAAAATTTAAGCTGCTAATATTGAAATGAAAATAATTCTTTACTTAAAAATTCGTAAAAAAATCTCCTAATTTATATTTTTCTCTGATTTTTCTTTTAAAAGAGGGCGAAATGTATGCTCCGTCATTTGACAAAACATAAAAAAGTTATGACGGATAGAATTCAAGATGCAGCAGTTTTAAAAATATTTTACGAAAGTCAGCGTCAAATTTAATTTTATTTGAAAAATTCCCAAAAATCTGAAAATTATGTTACACAGTCCGAACAAACAATTTAAAAAAAAAATTCTCTTCTATCCGATGATGTAAATTTCGTTTTCTTGAGAGTGTAATTACCGGCGTTATTACGTATTAAGCGAGAAAAATCGCTAAAAATCGGACAAAACATAAAATAAAACATTTCCTAATTCGAATTTCGAAAAAATCGCTCCGAGGCGTGTTAGGATCTGTGCTAGTGAAGCCGTATGCAAAATTCGGTAGGTCTGCGGCCCCCCGTCTCGGCGCAATGCGATCGAGAGACCCGCGCAAGAAGATCGGTGGTCACAAACTTGCCTACCTACATACATAGCTACATACAATGTTTACTCTCGGATTTTATTATATAAGATATTTTCCCTAATCTAATTAAAAATATATTGGTACTGTCGTCTGTTGCGTAAAATAAAAAGTCCGTGCGAAAGCGTATATATGCTCTTATCTTACTGGAGCATAACTTTAACGACAGCCTGGAAATATCTCAGGCACGAGAAACGCGAGGAGAAAGCTCAGCTTGTAATTTTGACAGGAGGGTTAAAAGATGTGTAGAACAACGTCAAAATAATCTGCTTAAGAATTATAGTCCAAATATACTCCTTTTAAAACTTCAAAAATTACACTGTTTGATGTTTGAAGTGATTCATCTGCCAATTTCAAAAATGAAAGTTTATAGTTTTGTTCATTTCGTTGCGCCTTGCCTTTTTAATGCTTCGTTGCATATGCGTTGCAAATACTAAAGGACACATTTTAAAATCGTACTTATCGAATATAACTTTTCCTGTTTTTATTCTTTCCAGTGTTTCCAGTACTTGAGGCTTGACAACAACGAGAGCCTTAGATGTTGGTCAGTTCATTATGTGTTCGACTATTAGGCAGACATCCGCTGCCCATTATGTGTGGTGTCCTAATTTTGAACCATTTTCAGATGGAAGACCTAGCCCCTAAAATCGGCACTCCCAGAGGTATCGTTTGAATGTGAAGAACATGGGAGCCCAGAAAAGAGATTGTAAATGCACCAGCTCCCATTACCGTACACGGTTCCACAGTTGTCCAGCCGACCAAGGACTGGCCAAGTCAATTCGGCTTCATTTTCCGTGTTCTTTGGAGAACGGAAGTTAGTGTCTAGGCCGCTGTGGGATTGGAATATAAAGTAATTTTACATGATCTGTTGTATTTCCTGATTCAAAATAATAAAAAATATGCTTTCAAAATGAAAGTGTGCTATCATGTTTTTCCTGTTGGGGAAAAATTTAATTTACAGCCTTAAAAAACCAAATGTACGATTGGAGTTAAAAATTTTCAGTGTCCAATGGTATTTTACTGCGGTTCGGCAAATATGTAATACTTCAAGTAAGCTTAATATACTTTATACTTAAAACTTGTAAGTCTCACAATTTTTC
>JAWZYV010008311.1:0-11080 GCA_038373885.1 Cheiracanthium punctorium
CAGTTGGTAATTTATGATTTTTTTATGACTTTATGATAGTAAAAATTACTTTTTCATATTTTAAGATTTTCTTTTGTAAAAAAAGCAGTCATAAGTTAAACCCTTATTTTAAAACTCATTAAAATTAATAAAATTCAATTTATTAATAGGAATATTGCATATTAATTCGGAAACCTTTGTGAAATAAACAGAGAGGTTACTGAATATTTTCCCCAAAATATTCTGAAACATTACATATCTATTCACCTTTAATCTAGAAACCTTTGCAAAAAAAGTGGGAAAATATTTAAATATTTTTCCAAAATATGCAGAAACATTTATAGATACCTTGCCTGCCTAGTGCAGAAATGTTCCTGCAATTTAAACTACAAGAGCTATCCCATATTTTAAGGCAACACTTCCGATTCTTTTTTTTTTTTAATAGTGTAGCTGATAATTTTAGTTAACTAATTTTGTGACTTTTAAGTCTAAATGGTTTGGATTTTTCCGAGAATACCAGGTGTCACTACCTCTGCTAGGAGTAAAACGTATGTGTGCTTCCAGATAATTTTTAAAGCTCTGTTGCTACACATTTGGGGAAAAAAAAAATGCAAAATAGCTACAATAGCATTCAAAATCAGATTATTTTTTAATGCACCATTTAATGCTTTATTTGTTTTATATTTATGCATTTTCATTTATTTTCAAGAGTTTTTCTAGAAGTGACTTTCATTTAATGGTTCAATTTAACAACTTATGGCAACAATGCATTCTTGTAACTGTAGTGTTTAAAATAGAATCTGAAATGAGTTATTTTTAATTTAAGTGAACAAGAGTAAAAGTATTGAGTGTAGTTTTCATTAATACAGCAAAACTTGGATAACTCGAACATGATCAATTCAAAATTTCAACTTTGAATTATTCAAGTTTGACTATATAAATAAGAATTATTATTATTTTATTTTTTTTTATTTTTTTGAAAGAAGATCGCTTTTGACTTTTCTAAAATGTGTAGGTCAACAATTAACCCTAGCAGAGAAAATGCTCTCTGATGTTGGATAATTTCTCATTTGTTTTTCACTATTATGATACATATGCTTAAATTTTTATCCCGCAATTTAGTGCTAACTATTTATAAAGCAATTATTTAGTTGCCAGATTCTAACCAAAGAAGAAAAAAACAGTAAATAAATAAAATGGGTGTGAACTAAAGGAAAATAAAAGGTGAAATTTTCAGCATTTGTTTTCTCCCCCCATATTTTTCTCTTGATCTGCTGCTGAGTTCAACAGTGTTTCATTATACTGGAAATCAAATACTTTGTGTATTTCTAAAATGATAGGAAAAGTGTAAAATGCTCTCATTTTCTTTCCCCTTTTTATCTAAGGAGACAGGCTGCAGGTTGTCAAGCTCTGCTATAGATAATTTTTTGCTTTAGAGCTCTAATGGCATGATTATAAATGATATGTAAAAATTTTCATTACAAGTACACTCATCCTCCTATCTTTTCATGAGAAAAAAATACTTATTTCTCTTGTTGAAGTAAGTGGGGCACATGATGTGGGTGCTGTGCTAAAGGGAGTGCCAAGATCAGTTATCGCTCCTTGGGAGGGGCACCCTAGTTAAGGTTTGCCCCAGGTGTCGTAAACAGTAGTTGCGGCTCCGGTAAGTACTCATGTTCTTGAAACAGCTCTCAATTATTACTCGCAGAGAATGTTTAATTCAGACCTTTAATTTTTTAATTTACTGTTGAACTGAAGAGTTATTTGTGTCTATTAAGATTATTTTAAAGTATGAGTATACTTATATCTGTAGGTACAGATTTTGAACACAAAAAACAATTATTGATAAAATGGCTAGTTTTACAGAAAGATGTTACATAGCTGCCAATCATCCCGGTTTACCCGGGAGTTTTGCGGTTTTTTAGTCATTTTCCGATTTTACGGCCGTAAACAAGTTTCTCCCATTTTTTTCGAATTTTTCTGAATAATTCCTAATTACGAACTAACATTAGAGGACGGTTGGTTGACTTTGGGCCTGTTTACATGTGCAAAAATGCGGAGTAAATCCCGGTACTTACACTGCTTTCTATCCCGCTTTCCCTACTTAGGGGGGAAATGCGGGGTAGAAAGATTCCTGGTCGAAAGGAGGGTTAATGCAGAGTCAACCCCGCTTTCCCATGATGCATTGCGAGTTTTCCCCGTTACTCCGCTTTAACCCGGGATTTTCTATTTTCAAATGTAAACGGGCCTTTACTGCGCAATCGAGGGGAAAGATAGCCGGTTTACGATTCCGCAAATACTCCAGAGGAAAAGTCGTAGATAGATAATAGTTAAGTGAATTTGGCCGGCGTCGTAACTGCGCGCACTGAATATGCATGTTTACTTATATGATTTTATTTACAGCAATCTGGCAACGGCAAAACGAAATTGTTTTGATTTCGATCTTACATGCTGCTTCAGCGGTGATGATTAATTATCGGCTAAAACGAAATGCCGACCAAGAAATATTACTAAACTTTCAAAGATGGTTATGTGAAGGAATTTAAGTTCGTGCTAAAGTCGAAGCTCGGTGATAAGCATGCATTTTGCTCGGTGTGTGGGTGTGATTTCTCGATATCGCACGGAGGTAAAAGCGACATAGTTGTGCACACGAAGATAGCTAAGCACCTTAAAAGTGCAAAAGCTATTGATGCATCTTCTTTAATAAGATCTATTTTTACCACCGACAACGATTTAATTGGAATAAAGGCAGAATGTTGTTTTTACAACGTTTCTGGTTGAACAAGATTTCAAAATAAAATGTCGATATTGCATGGTAATTTAAAAAAAAAAATCTTCTATTTTTTTAACTGTCTGAATTGGCAGCTATGATGTTACATTCTGGCAATATTTTTCTGCCAGTTTTTCTGTTAATTTACAGAAATAGTATTTTTAGTTATTTCCTATATTACTATTATATTTCTCCAAATGTTTAAATATTTTTGGTACTTGCATATTATCCCGGCGGTTTGAATATATTGCCAATAGTTTGGCAACTCATTTGACATAGTTTGTCAGGAATGACCTCCAGGATAATACGTCAGTACCATATTTTTATACACATATTTAAAATTTTTAATGCATTTACAAAAATATAATAGTAATAATATAATAAGTATAATACCAGACTACTTTCTGGTATTATATTTATTTCATGTATTACAAATTATATTGTTGTAAATTTATTAAATTTTTTTAGTATATGTATAAAAAAAAATTAAACATTTGGAGAAATATAATAGTAATATATGAAATAACTAAAAAATACTATTTCTGTAAATTAACAGAAAAACTGCAGCAAAATGTTGCCAGAATGTAACATCTTTCTGTCTACAGGAAGTTCCTGTATACAGAAGAATTACTGGCAGCAAAAAGTTGCCAGAAAATTTCTGTATACAGGAATTTTCTGTATACAGAAGAATTACTGGCAGCAAAAAGTTGCCAGAAAATTTCTGTATACAGAAATTTTCTGTCGACAGTAATAAATGTCATTCAACAGAATGATTCTGTAACCCCTACAGATAGTTTCGGTATACAGAAATCAACTGTAAAACGCCGCTTGGGAACGACTTTTATATGTATACGGAAAATTTCTGTAGGGAACAGAATTTTTTTGTCATATAACATACAGCTCCTGGCAACAGAAAATTTCTGCCTACAGAATATTTCTGGCAACTTTTTGCTGCCAGACTTTTTCTGTTGATTTACAGGAATATTTTTTGCAGTGTATTAAAAGTGGCATGTTTCCGGGTGGCGTTTTCCATGTGGCGTTTTTTCCTCTCACCACACGAGGGTTGTCTGATTAATTAAGGCATGCCTTGGACAGAGGACTTTTTAAGGTGTTTTAACCCGAATTCGCATTACATCTGAAGAAAACGGCCGCGCGATAGGCCAGAATCCTAGACCTACACACTTCAACCATTTGCCATGTTTAGAATATTATCCATTCGGCCAAATAAAATTTGATAAAGTGTACAGAGCCTTATGAAGGGCAAATCGGGCACATTTACAACGCTTTGTTGTCAAAGACTCTCTTGACTGTCCCCTCTATTCTGCTGGGGAGCCAATTGATCATATTTCAATGTGCCTTTTTTAATATAATTTTCATTTTAAAATTGACAACTCAGTTAACAGGGCCAATTGGTACTCGCGAAGGCCTATGATCAGGGGTTGAGGAAAAAAAAACTTTATTAAAACACACATATACTATAAAAAACAGTGCAAGACGTACGTTTTGGGTGGTACAAGGGATAGGCCCTTCATCAACCTCAAAAACAACATCTGGCAGGAAGGTAGGAAAGTGGGAGATGTAAACAAAACAGCACAGAAAAAATAAGTTGTCATTAGTAAGGAAAAAAAAAAATATTAGAAAACCAGAGTGAAAGGGGGAAGTAAAGTAGAGAACGGGGCGAAGGAATAAGCAGAAAAGGAACATAACTTAAAAAAATGAATAGATATGTTTTAATTAAATAAATTTAAATAGTTGACAAAAAAGAACTAACACATAAACGATACGTCTCCCACCCCCCTCCCAGACATCACAAAGGGGTAAGCGCTAGGATTTTTTTAAGAAGAGTAAAGTAAAAGGTAAAGAATTGTTGCATTGTTCTTCAAAAGTGAACTGCATGAATCAATAGTATTAACAATATAAAGTAAATCAGAAACACCACAATTAGTGTACGGGACATTGCGGAGATTCTTTGCCCACGCTGTCCGTCCCACAAAATACAAATTCTGTTATCAGTCCTTTCCCTCAAACCCCCTGCTGTATTTATCTACAATTGAGGAAGTGGAAATTACTCGTCTAAATAGGGAAAATTTCTTTTGATCTTTGAGGAAAATACCGCGAATACTTGGAAGAAGCCTCGCACCTCTAGCGAGCGGGCATCCGTTCTCTCCGCAACAGCCCACCCACAGGTGCCAATAAATTTGCTTCAGGCAAATGGGGGAAAGCACTGTTTTCAACAAAAGATCTGTTGACTGTCTCATCCTATCTTTTATTTATTTTCACCAACCATTTTGATGAAGTACAGATAATCTGACTGACTGACTGAAGGTTGGTTGTCGGAGTTCCTGTGCAAGGATGCATTAACTCCAGTACGTAATAAGTGGATGTTTTTGCAATGGATGTTAGTGAGTAAGCAGCTTTTAACAGCTGTGTAAATTCAGGCAGTGAGTCTAGAGAATCATAAGAGACTGGTGGAATTGTCCACCTGTCCTTCCTCCACCGGAAAGGTGGTCTTCATTGAACAGGTTGCTCGACATGTGGGAAGAAAAGTAGTTTACTGGGTGGCAGACTGGTTCAGGGCATGCAAAATAGCTCTGGGTCGTCTTCTGTAAGATGGGTCGGAAGGCTCATAATCAGGGATGGTGGTAACTATCTCATTCGGCAAGTTCCGGAGGTTCGAGTAATACTTTTTGCAGAGTTTGAGGAGGTGCATTGTCAAGGGCTTGACACAGAGGTCCTTGAAGATGATTTCGTTTGCTAGGAAGGGATTTCCATTCCTAATTATCCGGAGGATTTTCCTCTCCTTGGTGATCAGGGTGTGTAAATTGCTCTTCGCTGCATACGCCCACGCTGGGGCGGAATATGTAGCCAGGGGTCTAGTCATTGTCTTGTAGAGTAGGACTTTATTCCTGATGTTGATTTTCTTCGTGAAAATGAGGGTGTTGAGCTTCATAAACGCAGTTTGCATTTTCCCTCGTATTTTGTTTATGTGTCGTTTCCATGTAAGGAGTCGGTCAATTTCAATTCCAAGATAGGTCGCGTGTCCACCCATTCAAGGACAGTGTTGTTCAATTGGAGGCGTGAAGGTGGAGTTTTCCTTCCTACCGATAGGGCTTTACATTTCGCTGGGTTCAACTTTATTTTCCAATTTCTCATCCACTGCTCCAATTGATCGATGTGGTTTTGGAGATACATGTGGAGGGGACGTTGCTTCTTGACTCTTCCGATAATAGCTGTATCGTCCGCGTAGAGAGCGATGTCTGTTGCATGGTGCCGCGGGACATCATTCACAAATATGTTATAGAGAGTGGGGCCGAGGATGAATCCTTGCGGGACCCCACTGTGGATTGGGTAATAGCGGGAGAGGTTATTACCGACTCTCACCGCGTAGCTGCGATCCTTGAGATAGCTGCTGAGTAAGTGCACGAGTGAGTCTGGCACACCCATACTGAAAAGTTCGTAAATAAGTCCAGTGTGCCAGACTTTGTCGAACGCTTTCGAAATATCGAAAAACACAATGGCGACGCTATCCTTGCATTGTATAGCTTCAGTGAGACTCTCAACAACCCTATGGAGCTGGTTGGTGGTACTGTGCTTGTTTCTGAAGCCGAATTTCTCCGGAATGATAAGATTGTTACTGTTGAGGTGGGACGATAGCCGGTTCAGAATTGCTCTCTCGACAACTTTCCCAATGCTGCTCAAGAGGCTGATGGGCCAGTAAGAGCTTGGGAGGGACAGGTCTTGCCCACCCTTGGGAATAGGGCAAATAATTGCCTTCTTCCACTCGGGGGGGGGGAAGAACTTGAGTCTGAAAATGGTGTTAGATGCGTTAGGCGTAGGATGTAATTGGCCGGCAGGTTCTGGATGGTCTTGTTGGTGATCTTGTCATGTCCAGGAGCCTTGTTTGTCTTGAGTTTGTCGATAATTTCAATGAGCTCAGACGGATAGGTGCAAGCAATGGGGCAGTTAGGTGTGTTGCGCACACGCTGGTCAACTTCGTTTTCAATGTCCAAAACAGAGGTTTCGCAGTTCTGGAGCTGCTCTTGGTACGCGTGAGCAATGGTTTCCGCTTTGTCAGGGTTGTTGAGAGCAGTTGTGTTTGTCGATTTGATTGGTAGAAACTCATACTTGGAGTTGGTGAGGCGTTTGACCGCCCTCCAGATCGAGGAGACTTCAGGGTTGAGACTGGCAAGATGGTCAGCCCAAGTTTGCTGCTGGCGGGAACGAATGGCGTTACGGGTCTCAGCCAGAAGCCTAAGATAGGTCTCACGGTCAGAGGGGTACCTGGTTCGTTGGTAGGTTTTGCGAGTAGCATTTCTTGCACGAAGCTTGGCACGAATATCCTCAGGGAGGTAGTTAGAGTGCTTGTTGCGACAAGGTTTAGAGGCATTTTGGAGTGGAGCAGTGATGTTGTTGGTGAGCTTCTTAATTTCATTGTCCACGTTAGAAGGGGTCCTGAGCGGCGGAAGGCTCATACCTTCAGCGAGGAGGTGGCTGGTGAAGATATTCCAGTCGGTCTTCAATCTGGGAGGGCGTACAAAGACGTCATAGTTTATGGAGATGTCAGTCACAATAAGCAGGTGGTCCGATGTGAACCTGGGCAAGGTAGCAACATCAGGGTGCTGATTGAGATTTTTGTGCTCCATGAAGTCAATAGTTGAAGAGCTGTTAGGATTATTACTCAGTCGTGTAGGGGTGGACGGGTAGGCCATCAAGACATGGTCCTCGATGAGGAACCTGAGGAGAGAGGTGCCATACCGATTGTTCCCCTGCAGCCCCATGCGTAGTGGTGGGCGTTGAAGTCACCCATAATTAAGGACTTGGAGCAGTGGTTGAAGATGGCTCTGAGGTCAGCAGTTGGAAGGGCCCTATTGAGCTTCACATAAGCCGAGGTAATCATTAGTTGAGGCAATAATGACGGAGATGGCTTCAAGACTAACAAGGTTGAGGTCCGTGACCAGATGGTGCGGTATGGAACTCTTGACATAGATAGCGACACCTCCAGCACGGTGACTTCCAGTACTTGGACGGTCAAAGCGGTGGAGGGTGTAATTTGGAATTGCGTAGGTGAGGTTACTTCTGAGACAGGTTTCTTGTAACAGGTCTTTCAGGTCTTTCAGGTAACATCAAAGTCGCCCCCTGACAGGAAGTCTTTGAATTCTGGGAATTTCCCGTGGAGGCTGTTAGCGTTCCACGATAGAATCTTGCGACTTCTGGGTCATTATCGGAGGGGAAGTGGCGGTTGAAAACCTCGAGAAGGACGAAGGCTCTATCTACTGGCTGAGTGCAAAACTTAGCCGTGACGGTTTACTTCTTTGAGGAAGTTAATCATTCGACGCAGGTCGATTTGTTCTGTGACTTCATGCATAGCAGCGAAGAGTTCCAGTAGTGGTGACATCGCATTGACGGTGGAGGGAAGAGGGGTCTTCTCCGTAGTCTTGTGAGGTTGGATGTTAGTATTGGTTGGCTTCGCGTGCGTGGGCTTGACCGGGACAGGGTTGAGGCCGATAGGACGAGACTTCTGGGCAGCAGCCTGTTTAAGTTGACGTTGGCGTGTGGCCTTGTTAGGTCTGTTTTCAGTGGTCTTGGCGTTACTGGAGGTGCCAGAGGCAGGGTCTTTATTAGATGTTGAGTCCTTGGGAGGCAGGGCGTCTTTGGGTTTCTCCGTAAGGGTGCTTAGCTGATTGGTCAGCCTGGTCTTAAGGTCCTCAGTCCGAGATGGTTTGGACAGCTTGGGCTTATTTGTGGGGTTGCGTGGGCAACCTTTGTAGCTCGACACAAGCGGCCCACCGCAGTTGCAGCAGAGTACCGGGTCCTGGTTTTTAGTTGGGCAGAGTGCAAAGGTATGCTCACCGACGCACTTAAGGCACCTGGGGGTGAGAGTGCATTTAGCAGAGTGGTGGCCGAATCCTTGGCAATTTTGACATTGTTTTGCCGACTTGGGGGGGCTGTAGGGCTCGACAGTTACTCTCATATATCCATATTTCTCGATCCTATAAAGGTCTTCAATGTTGGGCGAGGGCTCGAGTGAGACAAGGACAATGGCCCAATTTCTTTCGTACTTTTTGGAGTACAGGAAGTTGATGTTGATGGGGTGGAACCCCCGTTCCTTCAGGAAGTCCTCAATCTCCCTAATGGGAGTGGACGTGGAGATACCCTTAAATATGACTTTCTTCGGCCTCTGGGCCCTGGGGTCCATGGTCTGAAAACCGATGTTATTTTGTCTGAGGT
The DNA here is from genome assembly GCA_038373885.1 of Cheiracanthium punctorium. Taxonomy (NCBI): domain Eukaryota; kingdom Metazoa; phylum Arthropoda; class Arachnida; order Araneae; family Cheiracanthiidae; genus Cheiracanthium; species Cheiracanthium punctorium. The sequence goes on from JAWZYV010008311.1 coordinate 8,978, forward strand.
AGGCTGGAACCTTGCGGAACTTGCTCTCCTCATAAATGACAATTTTATGTCTGTCTCCTGTGAGTTTTGATTCAATGGACTTTCCAACGATTGTGGATAGTTGGTCCAGGTCGTTAGCATAGTTGCTCTTAAGTTCAGCAAAGATGGTGTGTTTGGAGGGCTTAGGCACCTGCTCCGTGTTTTGGCTGTGGCCGGGCACGGCATCCTCAGCAGTCACATGGTAATTTCATGAGTCGGGGCTTCTGGGAGCTCCGGCGGCAATGCAGGTGCATTTTCCACATGGAGAATCTTCACCGCAAGGGGTTCGTCGTCGCTATCGGGTTCTGTAGGGACTTTCCTCTTAAGTGAGGTGTGAGCTTCTGTTGGTACGGCTTTGACCGTCGGTAGCTTCCGTTGAATTTTGTTCTCATACGCTTGGATCTTGTCGGCGTGATAGCCCAGCAAGCGCACACACGTTTAAATTACGTATTCCCGATGTTGAAATGTCGAAAATAGGTCGATGAAAAATTACAGCAAAAAATAGCGTTTAAAAGACATCAAACATACATTGTGTTGTCGACGTTATAAAGAGCCGTTCGATTTTGGTCAGGGAGGTGGCTATCTTCGACTGTTAATGTTAGTCGCCCTCACGAGGTCCATGATCCGTCAATATATCGCCGATTTTCCGCTCATGGCTTCGGCGGTCTGAGAGACCCCCCAGCCAGCCAAGAAGAAACACGATTGAGCATCGAGAAATTTTTTCAGCTTAGTTAATAGTCAGTGCATAACAGTGCAGGGGAGACAGAATTTACGGGTTCCTTCCTCACGACCTTTGACATGTCTACCGCAACCGTTTTCTCAAAAAACAGATGCTTTTTTTTCTTTTCTGTAGGTGTATTCGTTCATGGTTCGCGTGGCTCGTACTTCGCAGTTTTTTATGCAAGGGCAGAACTCGCTCCAGCGTGTTCTTGCTCAAGGGCTGAGCTCAGGAGCTGCGCTACACAGAAGAGTAAAATTTCCATAGTTTTAACTATAAAAGTGGATATTTTTCTAGTATCTCTTGGAATATTTTTCAAGTTCAATGCTAACACGATTTATCGTTAGCTTGGCATATTAATAAGTTTGTCTGTCTCTCTTTAAATTGTGTTGGCCGGTGATGTTATTAAAGTTTATCGGGGTAACTACAAATTTTAATTCCAGCCATCAAAATTTTAGAGGTGAGTTAAATAATTATTTAACTAATAATTATGTGCTTTGTTTCTTTTATTCATTTTCTTTTAAATTGCTAATTATAAGTCTTCTTATTTGTATTATAGAGCGAAATATAAAGGTACAATTGGCATAAAATCAACTGTTTACCTTAAGCATATGAAATATTTTTTCTCATTATAAGCACGAATTTACTTAACGTAAACTTACTGTGGCGTAATTCGCGAACATTTCAATTTGTTTGGACTAACTTCACCTGCAGTTGCATTTTTTGGCGCCTAGAGCACCACTACTGTGATGACGCAAGGAGCTCACAGACAGTGAATATTCTGTTTTTTTTTCTCTCTCCTTTTTCAGTTTAGCTTTGTGATTGCATGGAAAGTGGCAGGCTCCGTTGTATCGGAGACCTGAAGTTATTAATGATTCTAAACTGATTTCTTGTACATAATGTATATACTAATTTTGTAAGATAATGTAATCCAGTAATTAAATTTTAATAGTTAAAAGTTTGGTTATTGCTTCAAGCAGTCTTAGAGATTATACAATACGTCTTTTCGTCGGATATCTAGAACCGGCCCCACCTTCGCAGGCACCCCTCAGAAAGTTAAGCAGTCTTACCTTATTTTATTTGTTTCCTAAATTTTTTGGTTTTTGGTAGGAAAAGTAAAAACTGGCGCCCGAACAGGGGCTGCCAAGAAGGTAGGGAATAATTTTCATGTTGATTCAGAGTAAATAATAAAGAATTATAAATAAATATTCGATTGAATTAACGTAGTTGTTTGAAAATTTAATTAAGAAATAGTAAAATGGCCGACGCAGAGCTAAATAAACAAAAGAAAAAGCGTGGAATTGTGCGTTCGTCAGTAACAAAAGTTATTACGAAATTAGAAACGGAACTAGCGAAATTGGAAGTTG